>CM072797.1:14688539-14840999 GCA_036983795.1 Megachile lagopoda | reverse complement strand
TCGCCGCAGACTCGCCTGCGATTTCTACGGCATTTCGCTGAACGCAGATGCAGAAAAGGCTGCGCTTTGCATTCTTACTAACACTGTCGCCTGAAAAGATTCACACGGTTTGAAAGTGCAAGTCGGATGATACCCCACGTTCAAGAACTGTGTACCCACCCCTTTGTGCACACAGTGCATTTAGAAGGTATATATATGACTGTTAATCCGGCCGCGGGGCACACAGCCGAGACTTGTCATTGCAATTCACGGTTATCTTAATTAGTTAGCTGTCTGTGCGAGATTCCGGACTTTAAATAAATTTGTGACTCGTGTCCGAAAGTGTTCGGGAAGGTTTATTTCACCCATACCGACGTTGCGACGTAACAGTAGATATTCCAGTATTTATGTGTCGGCATTCTGTTTTTAAATAATATGGTACTGTAGGCAATCAGGAAATATATGGTGCCTCTTATCCTATTTTCCACACGCATATGCATCTAGTTCACTACTCTAATCTGCACCCTTTAATTCCGTTCTCAGAAGTACCTCCACTTCCATTTTTATAGTGGAAACCACCGTATAAAAGTGGAACTCTCCGAGGACCCAGAATCAGTAATCTACAGTCACTCTGCCGGTGTTATACTCGTTCGTAACAGTGTTGATTCGACGACAACATAATTCCGATTGTTAATACAATATAACAAATTCCTTCATTGAAATCAATGTGCTCCCACACTCCGAAATCACGTATAAGTTATAAATTACCTTGACTTAATCTAAGCAATTTACCGGTACATATACAGTGAGGAGCAAAAGTGAACACACATACGATATTTTTACAAAAATTAATTTTTATTTAATGTTTGCATATAGAATAACAAGAAAACAAATATGTAGTATTAAGTACAACATTTTAGGTTTTCAAGAAAATTTAAACAATCATGATATTATTATTATTTTGATAAAGACTCATTTTTTCCGTGTAATCGTTTTTGCACCACAATTCATTTTCAAAGAAACATTTTATACTTTTGTGGAGCGGTACAGTGTGAGCGTGTGTGTGTGAATGCGTGAGTGATCCGAGCGAGGAATGCATTTGTTTTTATAAGGAAACGTACGTGTGCATGGGAGGGGATACATTTTGGGGATTGCGATCGACAGTCAGTTTTATGTTAGGCAGCGTCGAGAGAAACATATCGAATAGCGTAGCACACAGTGCGGTGTAGACAAATTTATTAAAAGTACTAAAAGCACAAAATTGGAATTCGCCACGAGCAGATCTTTTCTCAGACCACCACATCCTACACTTTTATACATTTAATATTTTGTCCACGAACCTTTAGCCTTCATAGTGGCTTGAATACGTTTAGGTATAATTGAAATTATATTTTCGCAGTATTCTGGAGTAATAGAATACCACAGTTCCTGCACTCTTTGCCACAAATCATTTATTGTTGTTGGTGATTTATTTTTCCTTACCCTTCCACTAATATTTCATGTACATTTTGGCAAGTACTTTTTAGTAGTCGTTAATTGACTGTGGTATTTTCCATAACTGAAATTTCCTAATTTTATTATTCATGATAACCATTTCTCGCAATCAATAATTATGTATCTCAATTCTTTGTTCGCAACCTAAATACAGTTTGTATTCTCTTCAAAAATCTATTTTTGTTCAGAACATTCCATAATTACTTTTTATAATATATTTTTTTGCAACTGCTTTAATTATTTTTCGTTTTCCTTAATACAATTTTTTATTAGCGTCTTTTATAGTTCCGTAATATTAGCGATTTTATGAAAGGGTCTATATGGGACTAGCGTATCTCTGCTTACACATAATATTATAAAATCCAATTGCAATAATAAATTTTGATAAGGTTAATTTACTATCTTTACGTCATTGCATGCGCGTTACGTTTACCGGTAATCACATTACTCGATTACCACAGTATCATTTTTTACACTCTTATATTCACACAACATATGTATATATTTTACTTACACTTAGTAGCTTTCCGAACACGCGTGCGCCTGCCGCGCGTAATATGTACATATAGGTTCTTCTGGTATACATGTGACATCGTAGTTTTTACTTGACAGTGATGACATCATTTTTCTTAAACTTCAGCAGAAGAAATCTCTCGTCATACTACACTTTTCAAATAGACTCCATTTAATGTTGGTGGTTATGTATGGTTAGAAGTACTCGGTGTGTCGGTTTAAGAAGAATCATGCACAAATTTTTATCTGTCGTACTGTTATTCATGGTGATCGCGGCACAGAAGACGGAATGGGACTCTCCAGACAATTTATACATGTATCGGAGTTTTCGTGAATGGGTATTTCACAATTTCGGTAGGTGACAACTCCGCATCAGTGAGTTCGGGTGTTTCTTCTTCGACGCCGCACGGTACCATTGTACGAAGAGTACATGATTTTTTATAAATATCTGCACTTTTTATTCATACTTGTTCTAATTTGTCAAATATGATGCTATACTTCTCAAAATGGATCGTCAAATCGACTGTTTTTTAGAGACTTCCACGAGCTACATTATAATTCTTTTCCTAGTCCAACATTCAATGAAAAGTGCGCACACGACAGATATATGATAAAATTCTTTCAGTATAATGGAATAAAATTATTTCGGTAAAAATTGTAGCTTATTCGGTTCATTACATTTTACATACATATTATAAATGACGCATGATGTAAAAAAGTTATGTTATTTAATTCTATGTATATATTTTTAAGATTATCAATTCTTGCTCGAGGCAATGAGTGCATATACTTGAATAAAATGTAATCTCTCATAAACGTTATAGCTTTTTTTGTATTAGGCATCAAAGTACATGACCTAGATCTCGGGAGAATAATAACATACAAGCAAAAAGTACTGCATCAGAATATTTAAAAAAATATAGCGATCGTTCGTTAATCACATGATCAAACATTGTTGCTCAGGAGGAGATCAGCTACATAGACCTACAACGGTGTATCAACATCGGCTTCAAACACAACTACCTCCAGATGTTCCATTCCCCTGCAATGTTACTGGTAGCTAATTAACCATGTTAGAAATGTATTAAATTCGACAAAAACCGACATATGTACGGTTCATTCTATTCCATGTTGGTAATTGAAAATACTGTCTGTTAGGTGGGAGATCTCCAAAAACACCACATTCGGTTCATCGTTTAAGACCTGGTGATATCGATGTGGTTGCCTCGATGGGTGACTCTATAGCAGCTGGTACTGCTGTTTTTGCATTTAATATGATGCAGTTATTCATCGAGAATAGGGGAGTCGCCGCGACTATCGGTGGTCAAGGAGATTGGCGAACGTATTTGACACTTCCTAACATTCTTAAGGTATGTTTGTTTTTATTTCCTCAAATACCACATGAGTGTACCACGAATCAGAGTTTAGATTCTATATTTTCAATTTGGCCATTTCACCTGCACCTATCGTTATTATACAATAGAACCTCGATATACTCCGGCTATATAAATTCCTGGTGGAAATTCGATTTGTAAACGCCTATTATAAGCTCATGGTCGCGCACCCGTATTAAGTCTGCGTTAGTGTCGCGGAACGGTTACTGGGAGAAAGAAAATGGACGAGCCGCGAAGAAAGCCCGCACGACATTGCTCCTTCGTAATTTCCTACAAGGAAATATCTAGGTTTTACTGCATTGCGATTTGTTCTTCGATCAGCTGTCGTTAGAATGCTTGTGATTTTAAATTTTGTTGCACACAGGAATTCAACCCGAATTTAATAGGGTATTCGCTTGGAGATTCCTACACTTCTCATCCGGATTCGCAGTTCAGCGTCGCTGAAACTGGTGCAATGGCTAGAGACATGCCTTTCATGGCCAGATATCTGGTTGACAGAATGAAACAGGATTCAAGAGTAAATATCAAAGAACACTGGAAGGTCCGTATTTTCGTATAATCATTCCAAGTTAGTAAATAAATTAGTTCATAATGAACATCTCGATAAAATTGAAAGTAAATTATGTCCAAGGCCAATATAGTAGTTTCGCTTGGTACAAACTTTTCCTAAATCGACATTTTTTTATACTCAAGTTTAACGGAGGTTTAAGTGTCCTATTTTCAAATGTTTACCTTATATAGCAGTGTCATTTGTATCAAGATTCTACCTTCATTTAATGTCTTTGAAGACTTTCTCTTACAGAATAATTTTTGTTATTCATGTAGTGGCGTGTATACCAAATTCAGTTGGCTTCCTTAAGAAAAATGGGAGGATAACTGCACCGATACTACGTTTAATTTTCTAGAGACGCTAGGAGATATCAATGCTCGATTTACAAATTCCTTTACGACATTATTATAACCAGTTATGGATACCGTTTGTACATCAATAGTGTTGTAGAAAACGAACGTTAACCGTCGCGAGCGGAACTCGCCATAAGAACCGCTACAAAAACGTGCGAAAGTGAGCGGAAAAAATGCGGTAAAAACCGGACAATAAGAGCAGCTGATCGATGCTCGCTTATCGTGGTCCGACGGGACAGATCATAACGCAATTCTTGTGACGATAGATACGATTACGAAACGATTACAATTACGAATAATTTTACATGATCACGGTTGCGAACACGGCTCACGACTACGGTTTTCAATTTTGGTTTGCAATTACAGAACATTCGTCATTGTTTTTGTGCCTTCATTCTAGTTATACTCGTCTTTTCTTACTTTGTAATAATTACAATATTAATTCGGTTTTGTTACAGCTGATCACTATACTTATTGGACACAACGATTTCTGCGTTGAAGTATGTGCTCCGCCATCACCGACGTTCATTTTGGAAACTTATAAAAACGATTTAATCAATACCCTGAGAATATTACGGGATAACTTACCAAGGACTTTCGTCGTAGTTCCCATGATATTTTCTCTCAATAGTTACGTTGATGTGATGAAAACTCAACCGATATTGAGATGTTATATGGTAACACGATTTTTTTGTCCCTGTTTATTTGGTTTGCAATATCAAGATCATATACCAGAATATTATGACGTAATGAAAAGGTATGTGTGAATTGACGGATTCAAAATGTACACAAATTTTCACCATGGAATTGTATAGACTTGATTCCTACTATTAATAAATCAAAATGACTACACGATACTGAAACATGATGTAATTCAAGTTTATACAATTCCGTAAGAATTGAAAAATGCTTCTGATATACATCTTATTTTCTTCTTCTTTAGATGGGTAGAAGTGCAGGAAGAAGTTGTTAGTTACCCAGAATTCAATACAGAAGATTTCACTGTTGTATCTTCACCAGTACTTCAAAACTTTAAACCGCCATATACAGAAGATGAACAGTTAGATTTTACATATGTCTCCGTTGATTGTTTCCACCCCGGTCAGAAATTAAATGCACAATGTAGGTAATCATTCTGTTCAAACCATTATACCCGTTAATCGGATGACGCCACATGTCATTGTTAGGCTATCCTTAGACACAAGCAAGATTTTCTAGAGGCTTTCCATAACTTCTACTTAGACTCTTTCTACCGACTTCATTAGGACTCCCCAAGTATCTCGATACAATTTCTTTAGACTCTTCTTATAGTCCCCCAACTTGGTCTAAATTCCGAGATAAACCGTGATAGGCGCCTCTCCTAAACGTATCTTTAACACGTTCACGCCGGTGCTGATTTTTGTATATCGCGTATTCCTGCATTATTGTATCTGATAGCTCTGCCTTTCCTGTTTTCCGCCATGTGACGATGCGCGTATTCAAACGCTGTAGGTTACAATTTTAATATACTGACCGTTTATTTTGAGAGTGGTGTAAATCAATTAAAAACAAGACATATCACGCAAATAAAAAGACTTATGAGAGACTCGAACGTGAGCCACCGGTGGTACATTCGAGTATGAGCCATCAGTGGTACACGTCGGCATGAACGTGTTAACAAAGAGAAGTCAATGTTATACTCAAATATACAAATTAATTTAACGCGTTTATCATGTACTTGCTTAATTATTATTCCAGAAAGAAATATTCATCTATCGCATGTAATAATTGAAGTACACGCCGCTTTTGTTACAGTAAATGTCCGCTAAATGTGATTATACTTAAGGTACTAATATGTCAGTCGATTTATTATTTTCAAGATGCTAACGCTCTGTGGAACAGTCTGCTGGAGCCAGTCGGTAATAAATCAACAGGCTTGCCTCTAGAATACAAAAGATTTTTGTGTCCTACTCCGGAGAAGCCATTTCTGATGACGCGGGAGAACTCACAAGACGAATGGGAGAAATGATACATCTCTATCTGTAGGAGACATATAATGTGAGGTAAAAAATATATCGAAACTTAAAGAAGAAGTTTGTTAAAACATTAGTTTTCCAAAATATTGCGGAAAAGAAGCTGTATGATATTTATTTCCAGAATTCAATAAAAATTGTATAGATATTTTTATACCGTCATACTCGAAGCTGTCGCTGTCGCGTCTGGGCGTGCGCTATTCTCGCGCTCTGATTCGTCAGTGTTTTTCCATAATAATTCAAAAATTAAGTTTTAACCAGCATTTTGGTAAAGGAAAAAGTTGTTCAAAATCACCCCAGCTACCACCTCTTAAAATTGTGCCCACGAATAGCCAAACACCCTGTATAGTATTTAAATGTAAATGAAACTCACGAATAAATTTGTGTATGGTTTAAGAAATAGTTCCTCTGTGTTGTTAAACCACAGAATGTTCCAAAAGAAATGAGAATGCAACAGAACTAGTTCTAGTCGATAAATAAAAAACAACATTCTAGCAATACCCAGTTTTTTATTTCTCCTATCAATAGTATAATTTTAATATGCATTTTTGGTTTCCGGAACGAACGAAATTTTACTGATTTATGAATAGTGAGAGAAAAATAGCATTTGCAACAACATTATATTGTATTTTGATAATTTTTTACAAGTTTTCCTTATAAATGTTCGGAATCAAAATGTTAAAAGTATCCTCACGTCTGCCATATTTCTTTATATTAGCGCTTGTGTAGCCACATTGGTAATTGTCCCAGTATTAAAAAATATTTTCGTTGGAACTAAGGTACATGCATGTCAAAAATAAAGCGATTCCGTTCTTTACATGGAACTGTTTATTTTGTTAAGAACATCTTGTACACATTGTATATGTGGCGCGTTTGCTTATGTACTTTATTTCGCTAAATTAGGATGCATAATATTGGGTGAGAAACGTGAAAATCAATTTGCACAATTATGTAGATTTTTAAAAATTAGATAAACATTCACGGAACAAATTATTTAACATTTGAATTAAATTATAAGAGGAAACGACACACGTTCTTTTCCAATGAAGAAGGTAACATAAACTAATTGAAAATAAAAAAAAAGATGCTCATTGCAATGATGCGTTTTTCTACGAAAACTTGACGCCACTTGCAAATTCACTCTGTTCACACTTATTCCAATCACAAACGGGTGATTCCAGTAACACTATACAAATAAATGCCTACAATTACAAAAATATTTTGGACGTTTCGCGTTTCTATACGACCTTGGCAATAGTTATTAAATCGCGAGATTTGGGTCGGTGCGATCGATGGTTAATGTAAGTACAATAAAGATTGGATATAAGCAGTAAAGGTCTATACGATATAAGCAAAAAAGTTATTTCCACTACTGGGAGGAAGATTTTTGAGACGCCGAGAAATGTAACATGATTTACCTTTCAGTATAACCGTGAGGTAATACATTTACAAATATGGAGCTTTTTTATTTTTCAGTTTTTCGTTATTAAACTTTTACCAATAGATTCTTTCCATTTTTTCCATTCTTTCCAAGCAGGATATAATTTGGGCTACATTTACTGGTTTAATTGTTGATAATAAGTTTCTTTCGCAAAGGAATAAGAAGTAAAAAAGAAAGAGACGTTGCGATTGTGGCAGTCAGCAAACATCAAAAGCCACTTGTATTCTTTACTGTGCTTATGAGTTGCTAACTTTTTTATTTTTAATTCCCTTTTTATAAAACTTTTTCTATCATATTCCTAACATTTTCCTGATTTAAATGAGAGCAAACACGAGACATATTTACTTGTAATAACTTATCCGAGTAGAGTTTCAGATATAAGTGAAACGCTTGCAATTACAAGTATGTAAATATGACCTGAATTAATAAATATGTTGGTAAAAGTTTCATAAGAAAGAAATCAAAAATAAAAAAGTTTTATTCTGGCATTAGGATTGTCCCACCGATTTGATACTGTTTTGTTTACGTTCGGTGTCCGCTCGCTATCCTTTTCTATGTTCGGCGAAACGTCAATCAATGTAAAAACGAATGAAAGTTCAGACCCACGTTCTGACTGTGAACGCAGACGCACTTTACAGAGTACATAGAGTATTTAAAAAATTCCCCATTGTCTGAGTTATTTCATATTATCATCACCTATCGGAATTTTTCCCGATTATTTACAAAAATTAAATTATTGTTATATTCTGAGTATAAAACACGATATACAGTAATATCTTTCACATTATTTCTTAGCTCGGAATTGAAATGTGTCAACTTAGAAATACCAGACTTGAAATTCGAGCCTTGCAGTTCGTCTTTGTAGTTTACCGAACAAAGAAAGTGACAGAGTAAAAGGGAAGAACGGAAATAGAGTCAACCGAAATCCCGGCGTTTTACGGACAATGTAAGAGTATAGCCTACGTTCTACGGACAATGTAGGGAACTATGAACGTTCAATTCTTCATGTAAAATGATTTACGCAATAAATATTAAATAAGTAAATGTTGTCGAAATTATGTCATGTTTGGTGTCATTTTAATCGGGAAAAACTTACAAATACGATAGAAAAGTTTTCAGTTAAAAAAAAATTAAAATTAAAAAAGTTATAATATTCTATTATGAATTGTTAAAATACGATAAAATATACAATAAAATTTGTTAGAAATTATATTTATTTATTGTCCATCGAAACACATGTAGGACACAGTGACATTTTTTACAATACTATCTTTTTTCACGTTTTTGGGGATTCCTTTTGTTGACTACCGGTATCGGCGCGTCAACCCGCTCGTCATCTGATGTCGCGTGTCCAAATAGGAATGGGGGGAATTCTCTCTTGCCGTGTCACTGATCTCGTTCCGTATTTGACAGATCAGCTGTTGCAGTAATTCCTCCAACAGTGCAAAACGTCTCTTCCTGCGCCTATGCGTGCGTTGTTCCTGCGCCTGTGTTTCAAGTGTAACACAAAACTCATCGCTGTTCCTTTGATGCGGGCTGACAAATCTGCAATTCCTAATATAGCAATATAATTGTATAATGTTTACATTTTTTTGACTGCAAACTTTTTTCACATATTCGTGAGGTTTTTCCGATTAAAATGAGACCAAACACGATATAATTTGGATAATACTTATGATTTACAAAAAAATGGGTTGCTCCAAAATAGTAATACGATAATACATATCCTGCCTTGTCGTACCATGCTTCCGCTTTCTGCGCCTAAAGAGTAGGAAGCAATGTAGTATAAATAAAATTACTTTATCGAATTTTAAACTAATGTATTCATTATTTTTATCATTTCTTTGAACCCGTGATCAAGTCAGCGGGACTGCTCGCTATTCACACGCGTGCAGACCGGTGTTATAAATGCGGGTTCTTTAATGGGCATACCATTGTTGTACCGGTTATCTATATGTAAAATTTAATTAATTTTAGCTCTATCTCATTTTTTCAAAATACGTTGTCCCTTTCTACGGTACTGCACTTTATCCCTTTCGGGGTCCAAATGCAAAATATGCAATATCTTCTACCTGTTACGTGCAGTTGTCCTTGCACTTGGTAGAAATATTGATGAGTTCTGCTTAGCACAGTACCTATTTCGTCTTGAAATATCCGTCGGATAGACAGAACCGTCTTGATTGCTTCCTCCGGCAATAAGTTTTCAGCTGATTTCGGGCATTTTATTTCAACGATGCTCTCTTCATTGATATCACCATCCGGTGATGCTTCCAAGAAGGGATGAGAACTATGGATGAAAGATTCCACATTCCTTAACTTCTGTACCTGTACATGTTTGCAGTTCTTCGCGGGCAGTTTCTTCGCATTCTTGCCGTATTTAACTGCAGGTACACTAATAATCTGTAGATATATGATTTTTTTAACTAAATTGGCACATAAGGTGTCACTTCTGCGACGGCACACGCTTCCAAAATTGGACGCCGTCAGAAGTTTTGATTTATAGGCGTACCAGCGTGGATTTTTTGTTTGTCCAACTGTTTCCTTTTCAACAGCATCTTATTTTTCTTGCCACTTACGGAGCATTTCCAAATGTTTCTCTTCCTCCAACTTATAAATATTTGGATCCATATCTGGTTGTGCAGCGTTTGCTCCATAATCAAAATCTTTTTCGGTGCGAAATTTTTTCTGTACTCGCGCTGCAATATTCTTTCCATGTTTTTCAATCACTATTTTGTTTGCACGTTTTTTTTTTTACCATATTGCATACAACTGCGGACGGTTTCTTCTTCATCGCCCTGTTCAATCGGTATAGTGCTTCTTTGGTGTTGTACTGTAACACGGCAGTGGTATGTACATCTTGCTGTGTACGAACCTCTTTCACCGAGAGTCAGTCTTTTTCCACCAATGCATTTGTATAATAAGCTCTCTGCATGAGGTTCACAACGGATCACAACGTTACGTTACATATCAAATTTAACGCTAAAATTTAATAATTTAGTGTATATTGTTGGAAGCTAAATGCAAATGCTAGTATAACACATGTAAAAAATTATATCTTTAAGGCAAAATATTCACTGGTATTTATAAAATAAAAGGCTACAAAGATATCCGACGTTAACACGAAATCGTGCAAATTTGGAAACTTCAACTCGATTGCGGCACGGGTTCCTGTCATGCAATCAGGCTGAAACTTTGACATTATCATTTCTTCACCAAGTGTCAAAATTTTAGGGGGTGAGACCAACAAAAATCGGAAGTCGAAAAATAAGGGCCACCCTAATGTATAGGTGCTTCATCAGGTCACAGAGCGGAACCGTGGTGATCGTGTAGCAGTGTGCATATCTTTGCTTGTACGAAATGAAAAAGAATCATTTTTAAAAAATTTTGATATTGGGGATGAAAAGTGGGTTTCTTTCTATTCGTCTATGATTTATTTCAGCCAGTAGAATATTTTTTATCGCGATAAAAGGTTGATAATATCGAGTCATTAAAAAGAAGCATTGAAAACTATTTTGATTAAAAACGACGAAAATTTGATAATAATAGCAAAATGTCTATACCAAAAAGATGGAAAATTATTGCAGAATAAGAGGGTGATTACATTTCTTCATAAACATCAAAGGTATGTTTCATACATTAATTTAAATAAGACAATAATGTAGGAGTGTGGAATGTGTGAAATAGGTTGTATAAATAAAGTATGAAATAGGTCATGAATGTTAAGTATGAATTAGGTCATGAATGTTAAGTGTGAAATGCTTTGTGAGGTGGTTACTAGCCATCGGGAAAAAGTAAGGGTTGAATTCAGAGTAAACGGGGAAACGGAACGGTACGGAACGAATAGAACAGATACGGAATTACGAATTACATTTTACGATTAATAGTTCAAAACATTAATAATTTCTATTCAATTTATGTTATAATTAGTTTACGTTTCATCTTGTTAAATATTAGTTTTTGTTGTGTTCTCTAATAAAGGATAGTTTATTAAAATACTACTCCTACAATAATAAAAGGAAAGAACTTATCACTCTACTTCTGTACCGCTCATTTTAACTTTTTTCACAAAACTAATGACACAATATACACTTGTGCACACAAGTCAAAATGATGAAAAACTGAATTTAATAAAAAAAATTAAACAAAAAATTTAGATCGCAACAATTTTTTACACGATACTTTATACAACTGTGTAATCTGAGGTTGCTTACTATACTGCGATATAATCGTTTTAGCGTCGGGACATGGTTGGTGAGGAGGCATTTGTTTCGATATTTCTCGATACTTGCATATATGCGGGGATATGTTCGGGACTTCCCATCGGTCGCTATCGTCGATCGTCTATTTTACAAACAGCCATGGAACTGAACGGTGCACAAAAAGTGTGTATAACATCATGAACAATAAATGGAATAAAATAATAAATTATTATATTATGTTAAAATAATAAATAAATCATTTTAATTACACATGGAAGTTGAAACAGAAAAGGAACAGCATGAAAATAAGGTCGAAGGAAGAAATGAAAAAGAAAAGGAGGCGGAGAACCAAAAAGATGAAAATAAAAATGAGAATCAGCCGTCCATTAGAAAAGTAAGTAAGTAATTATTATAAATATACATGAATATTTCACATTTTTATTTTACTGTTTCAGACGAAAAAACTAATAAAACGCTTAATTTATGGCCGCGGAAGCCGGGGAAATGGCCGCGGAGGCCATGTAGGCGAAGAAGGCCGCGGCGGTCGCGGTGACGGAAGATATTTTTACATTAATCAGAATTTTTATTAGAATAAAATAAATAAATATATTTTTAAAATATTTGAGTATTTTTTATTCATTATGAAATTAAAAAAAAAAATGTACATATATCAATTTTTTTATTTTTCGTACCATATGTTTTACATTTTTCTCAATACGTAAAGAAGTTAGCTATTTATATTTAGCTGATTGAATTATGTGAGATGCGCGATTGAATTATGTGCCATGTGCAGTGGCATACCAACCCAGTCTAAAAAGCTATGTTACAGTTATCGACCGATTTGTATTTTTATCGACATTGTCGGTAACTTGGCAAAACTAAAAAAATAAGTGAAAAGTACTACGAGCGCCGATACCGGATAATCGTTGAAGTATTTACGGCCATCTAGTTTGTGGACGTCAGCATCTCTCTCAATCTTGCACCTTAGAAAATTCGACTTTATTAAACATGCGGTATTTATTGCTGTCTAAAAATACCTGACTACCCTGTAGCGAAGTCTATTGATGAGTGCTGTACTCGTAAAAACTTCATTTTTGCAATCATCGAGCCTCATAGTCGAATTTACGAAATCGGCTCGTCTCTCTTGCAGATCACATATACGTGCATGGTCCCGTTGCCGTGTGACTAAAGATGTGCGAGAGAGACAAAGCGATTCCTGGACGCCTGTCGGTCGAGAGAGAACAGCCCCTGGTAAAATACAGGAGAGTACGAGAGGATATTCTTGGTTCCCCGTTCGATATGGAGAGTTCGGAGATAATATCTGGACGCCAATCGAACGGGAGAGAACAAAATTCTCGTGGACGCTTGGTTAAGTAGATATGTAGAAAAAGAAAAAAAATTTGTTTTGCGTAAATTTTAAATATATCCTGTACAATTCCTAATCCTTGGAATAAATTCTATCTTCCAGAAATCCTTATTCCTTGAATTCCGTCTCCCATTCCTGACGAACGAAAAGTCATGGCTATAAAGTTAACATAAAAATTGATACATGTTAATCCTTACGTTCTATTATCAATTGGTTTAATCCGATCAACTGCAGCAATGGCATTGAAAAATTTACTACTTTGTCTCTCTCCTTCCATATCTTGAACGAGACACATGTCTGTTTTGGCTTATGCAAGGTAGTGACGTAAAGATACTTGGTAATAAACAGTGAAAACAATTTGAATTAAACAATTTTATTGTCTCTTGACTGAACAGTATCACTCATGGAAATGCGTGACCGCTCCGATTTCAAAGAGAATTATAAATACACCCGAAGGGGGAAGTACGTTTCGCAGCGTGTTTCGGAGCTGATTAATTACGCGAACGCACGCGCGGGCAGGTCAGCTAATCGTTCGAAGCTCCACCGAACCTGGAAATATTTATTTTTAATTTAGAGAAATGTTTCAAACGACGCTGGACGCAGATTAAATATAGTCTGTCCACGCGTGCCACTTGGCAAAGGCGAAACAATGTCTCCCAACTCCAAAACTGTGGGAAACGATGATTCGAAACATTGCATATTAACTTGACAATTTCGTATGGTCCCTTGCATTTGCCCTCGAATTTTCTGCCTTGGCCGGTATTTGGCACGTTGCATTGAATCATTATAAATTCTCTAACCTTGTTCATTACAGGTTTTATACAACATACATTATAATACTGTTTTTGCTTCTCACCCTTTTTTTCTAACAAATGAGCTGCTAGTTCTCTTTGACTTGTGTGCATATTTATGAATTCGCTTATGAACTCACTTATGCACATACGTATACCTTTCTTATAAAATGCAATTTAACATAGTGCGTTGTGTAACATAATGTATAATTACCTCACACAATATAATTACCTCAATCACTACCTTTCTCGTTGCAATGAGTAGACACGCAATTTAAAATCAATTTATTTAATTTTTCAGTCTGTTCCCCCGTCTGTCATAATTTCGTTTTCGGTAGTCAGATGCAAATTCATAAAAAAAATAAGAATTCGATCGTTTAAAAATGGCTACTTATAGTAACGTTGCATATTTTTTGCCAATTTGAATAAATTATTATACAGATTTATACATTTTTTGTCAAATTGGTGACTTATGTTGGGGTCCACTTCAAAATCCCAACAGCCAAAATTCGTACATGTGAAAATCCAGACGTTATTTTAATATTTTATTAACCTCTTTAATATACACAAAAATGTGTTGAATTTAAAAATTAAACAATTACTTTATTTCTAAAAAATATAGTATATATATTTAACAAAATTAACGTAACTAACACACAGAGCACATAATTGAAATATCAAAATAATACCATAGTTTTAAAATATTTAGAAAGAGACGTTATGTGTAAAATGCATGTAATCCACGATAGTTCTATTTGGGCGATCGTGTATGGTCATTATTCTGTTTTCTCGATCAACTGTTGCTAATATATATATATTAGAAAGTTATGTTGAGAAATGTCAAATTATACTATAATAAACCAGGGACAAGAGATACGTGGCCACGACACGACTACCACGATGATGGGACCCAATACTGAAATGCCAGGATCATAAACTACCCCGTGACCCTCGAGTTTCGCGAGGGAGCTCTCGGAAACCCTTCGAAACTAAAAAAGGAATGTTTTGCCGAAGAGGCATTCTTGTGCTGACTGTGAGCGTCGAAACACGTCACAGAATAAACGATATAGTTTACCAAGTAAAATTGTTGTGTTAACTTTAATAAGTTACCTTTCGGTTATTTCCTGATTTTTCCCATAAATGATTACTGTATTTGCTACATAAATATATTCACTTTAAGCAATACATAAATAAATAAGTAAATTCTATCTGATACCATTTTTTTCAATCTAATTCTGACTATTTCATTATTAAATAGATAAAATTCTATGCTATTCAATGTTAAATATTTTTGCAATGAAATGGACATTATGAAACTTTTTAACAATTTCGTCGCTGAAATAATTGTACAACAAAAGCACGCTATTATTATGATTACCCAGAATAAAAACTTTCATGTCTTAGTTTCAAATTACTACTTGCAGCTTCTCATAGTTATTGTCACATCATTACTACTTCAATTTTACTTCAATACTTTTTCATGTCAATTAGGATGTTAGCTCAGAAAGTTTTTTAAAAATATTTTGACTACAGTACATAATATTTGATCTTATAACAATTGTTTAAAATAAAATTTAGCTCCTACTTTTCTTCGATTTTCCCCCTATAAACTATGCAAACTTTTTGATGAATAAATGTGTTTGATTGAAAGTGAATGTCTTTCAAGCATTAGTATTTTTGTTCCAGCCAACGTCCATACTAGTCAGGATATACCGGTTCTCGTCCGATCACCGAAGTCAAGCTGAGTTGGGCGCGGATAGTACTTGGATGGGTGACCGCTTGGGAACTCCGCGTGCTGTTGGCTTTTTTTTTCCTTGAAACAACAATTTATTTAATAAAATTGTCCTTAATTCAATTTTAAGTTAATTAATTTATGAAATTTTTGGATTTATTGTAAGTATAATGTGTGATTAGTTAATATGTTCACTTTTTTCGTGAAAATGATTGTATGTACATATAAGTAAACCACATTATAATTTTATTAGTACAATGTATAATTGAATTAAAAATATCAATATTACTTCAATTTCCCTCAAATGTTTTTCCTACTAATTATTCCATTGTATTCGGACAATTATACATACTTTTTTTGAGACATATGTAATTTTATTGTGATTATCAAAAATAAAATTGAAAATTAACGATCAATGATTATGGTAAGTTCAAATTATATTCCCTTGGTTCATCTTATTTATTAAAAAATAGCACGTGCGAGTAAATTACATGATACGTCAGTGGTAGAATAATCATAACCTATGTATCATTAATAATATTTACTTTTTCCTTTGTTGCAATTCTTTTAGTTTTTTAACAACAGACCAAGTGTTTTAGCGATCTATCTTTGACAGTGAATTCAATCAGATCTACTGTACCATTTAGTTAGATTGCTAGGGCTGTTTGAACTTTTAATGGCATGTATGTTTTAAAAATAAAAGGTATTATTTTGATTACATGCTTTAAAAATTGTTATATTATCTGTATTAGGTTTATAAAAACTATTTAACCTATATTATCAACATGTTACAGTTTGATAACAGGAAATTAAATGCACAAATAAATTAAGAAATCTATAGAAATTTGCTTTGATCTGTTTTAAATAATACTTATTTTATTATCAAGTTCTTTCTATTTGAAGTATTAATTATGACATTATATGTTTATCATTTCATGTAATAAACAATATAATTATAGAAAATTACGTACAAAATTATTTGTTATACCATAACAGGGAACGTGATACAAATGTAAAAGACAGTAAGATTAGTGTTTTGTTAAACACTTTTTGATTTCCTCTTTTTATTTAGAAATATATGTAGAAGATCATAAAGGAAACTAATAAAATTATGATTCAGAATCACAATGAAGCAAATTATGAAAATATAACATTTTATTACAGTTACCAATTTGGTAAAATTAATATTTAGTAATATTTTTCTTGTTTTATAATTTCAGAAAGGGATTTAAATATCAAGTTTTATTAGTAACAAAATTATGTAATATTTTATTATCAACATTATTTTATAATCAGTTTTTTAAATTTGATAAAATTTATTATTCATTTAATCCACTTATTATTATACATATATCCATATTGAATTTTGTAGCTATACAAATTTAATAGACATGTTTAATATTATGTTTAGACTTTTAATTTAGATCTTGTTTAAATATGTTATTCAATATATAATATGTATAACAACTATCAGTTCAATACAATATTAGAGAATTAAGAAAGATCTTAGATTGATTAGGTTTATTATGTTAGTTTTAAAAATCATGTAGTAGTGCAATGTATTATCAAAGATTAAGCATATTGTAATATTGTAAACACAAGATATAAAAGCACAGATTTTGTCAATCTATAATAAATTTTATTGAATATATGTTGCATATCTAGTGAAAATTTACTATACATTAATTAAAATTTATGCTAACTAACTGTCAAATTATAATCACTATTCTCAGAAGAAAAATTGATGACAATGGAATTTACCGGTACATACACTGATTGAAGTAACAAATAGATATGTATATCATGTAGAGGTGAATCTTATGATATTGAAAAACATAGTAAAAAAGTACATACAATATTATGAACAAAATAGTAGGAATTAGATCAACCGTAACTGTATACAGTACAATTTATTCCTATAAAAATATTGTTACAGAATTTCATAGAAACAGAAATAATCAAATATTAATTATATTATAATTCATATCATTTTGCAGCTAATATTCAAGGATGAGAAAGAATAATTTGTTACAAGTGCTGAGTAGGTATTATTTAAATAAAATATTTGACTAAATAATATTTCGCAATAAACTTGTTTTTTGAGAAAATTGTTTTCAGTTTTATTTTGGTTTATAAAAGTACCTGATCATTTTTATTTTAATTTGACTGTAAGGTTAGATAACATAATATTCATCTGTAAAACACTGAAATGATTATAATTACTTTTGTTTAATTTGGATTCGTTATTACAATAATCGTTACACAATAAGTAAGATATCTAATAGTGGAATTAATCTTACAGTTACTCATTATTTATCAGTTTATTAGTGCAACTGTTTAATTATACTTTGTGTAACATCTGAAGCATTCATCTTAATAAATTTAATATAATTTTGTTTATACCATATTTCAACTAGGTTTGTGCATTGTATTTAAAGAGAAATATTCATTACTTTCTGATAGTATGAAGTATGCATCAAACAATTATTTTCATAAAACTGTAAACTTGCTGTATCTCAGACATGTATAAAAGATCTAAAAGAGATAACAATATTCGTATTTTGATTTTTACATTCCTTAATAAAATGTCATTACAAACAGATTCCTTTGTTTATACAGTAAGATGTAGTTCTTAGACAACTTTGAAAATAATATTTACTTTCAAAGATTTTTAACGTAGTACATGGATACTCAAAACAGTTTCTCAGATCAAATCTTAACAAAGTCATTTCTTTTTGATTTTTTAAAAATCACTTCTTATGTATTTTCGTGCCTATTTATTAAATTTTATGTCACATTTTAATATAATTATACAGATAAACAGTAAGTAATTGTTAACAATGACAAAGTATTTTGTTCATGCCTTTTTTTAAAATTATCTATTTTGAGATACTATTTTGTACTACCACTGTTAAATAAAAGAAGGCATACATTATGTGAAATGAAAAATTAAATATGTAATGAGGAAATAAAATACAAAAAGAAAATGACGATTAATAAAATATTTCAAATTTAGAAAGTTATGTTGCATCAGAATTTTCTATGAAACACGTTAACGTGATTTATAGTAACAGCAGAACTACATACTAATGAATTATATGACTATTTATAATATGAGTAGAATTATAAATAAATTTAATAGAAAATATGATTCATCAAGTTACAGTTTAAAAAGAAGTTTTCCAGAATAAATAATTGTTAAATACCTATAAACTTTTATAATTTTTGTTTGTTAAAAATAAAAATTTATCTGGTAGCCGTTTAAATAACTAAAAAATTAAAGGAATTAAAAGAAGTCATAATGTGAAAATATTTTTCTGTACAACTTATCCATTACACTCAATTCTTTTAAAAGCTTACTCAAAATTGGTTAAAAAGTGCACCAGATTGGAGTATCAAAGATACGTAGTAAGAACTAGAACAATCAAGTATCAAAGTCAGACCTTTCCCTTCTAAGTATATAAGATTGCATTCCTAGAAACTTCTTTTATAATTTTATCTTAGAATATAAACTGATATATATTTTTAAATATGTGATAAAAATGATAAAAAGTACTTTACCGTTACATATATTTTTGTTAAATTTTTAATAATGTAAATAATTTTATGACTTAAATATAATTAATAGTTACATAATAAGTGAAATATTAATATGTGATTAAAAATAAGAGTTGAATTGGTATTTATAATGTGTACATACAGAATGAAGGAAATATATACGTAATTTAGAATATAAAACTATAGTCATATGGATATTTTGTTTCAGATGGGTATGCCATGGCAAAATAACAACATAGAAAATGCAAGTGAATTAACTCTAGTGAATAAAGAAGAGAATTAACTATAATAAAATATAATTTTTAAGATGCTTCCATAAAATAAAGTTGTATTATTTTTTATACATATATTTTAATGACTAGAAAGAATTCAACTTTTTAGAAATTTATACTTCCACTATGAAATATAAATTAAGTCGTTTAAATTTAATTATATATAATATATTTTTGAAGATACATATTGCTTGATTTGCATTTTTGAAATGAATTTAAAATTTAGTCATAACTGCATTATAGATGTTGAATATATTAAATAAATACACAAATTCACTTGTAACTAATTTATATATTAATTTCCCAAAATAAATTACAAGTGCTAAACAAAAAATTGTACAATTTAATAGAGGGGTATTATTGTCCGGTAAAACAAGGTAGAATAGCTTCTAACTGCTTCGAACTCCTAAGGGTTATTTTTATTTTTTTAAATGTAATTTTTACATACATTTTTTAAAATAAATCAGTTCTGTAGAATATTTTACAGAAACAACTATGAATAATTTATAAGATATTTCAAACGCAAAAGTGAGATATTTCTCACAAAATTTGAATTATGTTTTGTTTTGCAATGTTGATGGTAGAGTGCGCAGAATGAATCGCATATTTTGCACGGAGTTGCGTAGCTTGCCATTTTACGTCGTCGTGCGTGGCGCTGCGATGTTCAAACCCGATCGTTCGTTGTTTTCTTCTATCCGCTCGGTTGGTGGTTTGATCTTACCTCTTCTTTAGCCATTTCATATTTTTGAGGTCAGAGGTGTGTGGTCGTCTTGTGCAGTTCCCCTGGAAGCTATTGGTATCACCGACTTGCTTCCTATACAGTGACTTCGTTCAGTAAGTAATATTTGTTTTGAAATAAGAAAGATACTGTTTGTCCCGCCGATTTACGGAACTGCGTAATCTATTATGCCGCCTTCGTCGATTGATTTTGTTGTTGTTAACATTTTTCACCACATTTAATTTTTTAAAATATTCCGTGAAATATTGCTATGATACGAAAATTTATTTAAAAACATGCAATATAAAAAATTTATTTGCGTCGTTTCGTCATAACGGTTTTTGTCATGGAGGATAAAGTTACGGTCTTCAGGCGGAATTTATTAGTTTCTGTAATAAAAGCAAAGAAAAGTGATTGAAACGTCAATAAATAATAATATTTATAGATTTTCGCAGTGAAATTGTTAAATTAAATAATAGCATTGGTTTTCTTGATAAAATGTATTTTTTAAAATGGCGGTTGAAAATTGACAGTCGTATACGCAATATCGCGTGATTATAATTTTAATGATTACTGATTTTAAATAAGTGGCAAGGACAGTGTTAATGTAAAATATACTATCATATATTTTTTTAAATCATTTTTAGTACGGCATTAGTGTAGCTTATGTACGAAAATTTTAGAATTTGCGAGATCTTTCTCATAGTTCGACGTATTTTATATTCTAAACAGCTTATACTTGCACTTGCGAATAAAACTTTTGTTTTTCGTGTATGTTTATTTTTTATATGAATGTACATATATTTATTTTATGTCCAGAATGTGTATTAAGATCACTTGATTAAATTTTTAAGACTTATTCTGTTAATAGGCAAATCTTTTTTCTTTGCTAATATTGCAGTAATAAATGAGCCCCTCATTGCACAAATCGATTAACCCCATAAAACAAAAAACGGAGAAAAGCGATGAAATAATGTGTATTGGTTTTTGAAATTCCTTTTATAATATAAATTCAAATTTTTGTAGAATCCATGAATACAAATGTAGCTTTCATCTAAAAGATATTAAATTAGAAAAAAAAATAACCAAATATTTGTCGTCAAGGATGTAAAAATAAATGTACTTTATTATTCAGTGGCCAAAAGAATATTTTAGTCGTTTAATGGTGTTAACCATTTATGGTTGGGAAAATTTGTGTAAATATAAAAAGTTATGATTATACCAAGTGCTTTTACGCTTAAATTTAAGATTTTTCAAAAAGTGGAATTAATCGATTTGTGCAGTGAACGGCTCAAACGTAACAATGAACTTTTGCCTGATAATTAATAAGGGCACAATTATTCAAACAAATTTATATTTTTTAATGCATTTGTTTCTAATTAGCATATAAAAACAATTGATCTTTTGGTAACGGGATTATAACAATGTTTCACACAGTGAAAAAAAAACGCTCGCTCATGGTTGCGTAGTACTGTTTTTGACTGTTTTGTTTCACTAAGTAATAAGTATAATTAGAGATATAATTATTAATATTGTTCTCAATAAATGTCGATAAGATCGAAATAGACATTTTGTGCCTTTTGGTAATATTTGGCTGGTAAAATTTAAATATTTAAATTTTAAATTGAGCAAATTGTATCGTAAATTCTACATCTGTAAAAGTATCTATTTTACGCAGTAATAGAATGTTCCACCGACTTCGTTCTTTGCCAATTCTTTAACAAGTGTGAAAAATCAAATGTCCTGTTGCAACTTTATTCGTTTGTAAGAGTATTGTTTTCTTGTAGTTGTAATATTTATGTTTTTGTAATTATTCAGTCATCTATTGTGTTTTTATTGTTTGTTATTAAGATTTAATAACAACTTCATAATTATAATTAAAAGTTTCGTAACAATCAATGAATCGGTCAGTTATAATTGTTAATGGTATTCATACTAAGAAAATAGAAAATAAATAATGCCTTTTCTTTTTCTCTTCACCGTTTCTTTCTTTTCTTTTCTTTTTTCTTTTTTCCTCTTAAAATATTCTGTAATTCTTTGATTCAAAGTAACTTTGGCCTCGCATATTATACGAGGTCAATAATACATATATAAAAAATATGTAATACATATTATGTATTTTTTCAGATGTCTATTCTTCAATATGATTTGCTAAATTTATAATTTGTGGGCTAATCTCTAATCTTTCAACGTCAGATTTTTATATTCCTTTAATATGTTATCGGGGATATAATTTCAAGCAACATTTTTCTTATGCGTAATCGATGAAAAATTTTACTTTTTGAGATACCCGCGAAGAACTTTTGTTACTGTTCCATTGAATTCTACGTATACCTACGCGTTTATGACAGGGTATAAGTCAACATGTAGTATACTATTTTTATGAATATATTTCAGCGACCTAAAACTAATGTGTATAACGGACGAACTTGAAATAAAAATTTACGATAATTAGTCAAAATCGTATTCCAATATTCAAAGTCAAGCTTTATCATATTCGAAATTAAGTTTCGCTTAGGTAACTTATTTCAATTATATTGCACTTATAGTATTTAAATTACTGTTATTATTCATTACAATTATTAACATCTAATGTCACATTCCATTTATTATTTTTAGTTAGTATTTATTATAGAGAAGTCGGTTTCTACAACTTTTTTTGAAATCTTTGCTGATTTTTATCGAGATGAAGAATTGATATACAAATTCAATTAAATTTTGTCATTTATTTATTTATGTTTCTACTTTATTTTTAATTTGTAATTATGTGTGAATTATATGCCTGGTACGTTTAGCATTCTCCGTGACATATATAGAGTGAAATAATTCAAATAATAATAATTCAAAGATTTCAAGTTTAACTCAATATTTTCAACGGCATGCTATCCTTTTTTATTTTTGTGCAACCGCGTATGTTAATACGATTTTAGCTATCTATAAATTCAGAGTCATTCTATGTTAAATAAAAGAGTAAAATATTGATTTTTATTTCACAAGAGATGTTCAAATTGATGTTCTTTTACATTGATACATTGATATAGTGCTGTAATCATTGAATTTCTGAAACACACACTTTTCTTAATACTTCCAGATTGATATTCGTACATGCTGCAATAATTTCTTACTTTCTTGTATATTCTTTGTCGTTCAGGTACACGGTGTCTTTGTATTGATCCTAAACATAAGAAATATACATATTTACATCTGTTGAATACGAATTTAAATGATTTAGAAGAATTACAATATTTTTTTCAGCAGACCATAAATTTTAGTATTAATAAATATTTCAAAATTTGAATAGTTCATTTAATTTAGACGAACCAGATCAAAAGCATAAAGTACAACTTCCCTAATTATAATTTTTTCATATCTCTAAAAATAACAGATATTTAAGACGGATAAAGTTATTGCATCATCCTGTATTATTAACGACATACTTACGAGCAACTTTTTAATAACTGAATCAGTGATGTCTTATAGTTATCACTTATAGTATTTAATTTCGTTCAAAAATTGTATTAAATTTACGTACGCGAGAAATAAGACAACCGTCAGAATTTAAAATTAATGTTTTTGCTGTGTGTATTCCGCTGTTATATTGAAAACAAAACACGGTAACGACAGTCATTTTCAATTTCTAACGGTTTCTTGGGTAAATTTGTGTAGTTCCTTTGTCATATATAACTTATTGGGCTTGTACATTGTCAACAGAAAGGGACCTCACTTAGGTGTTATACGCGGATTTGAATGAAATTTACATATGTGGTAGCTTTTCGAAAATTATTTGAGACGTACTTTTTTATACCTGCTGACATGCATGCTGAGGGGGTGAAAATAGCCCTCAAAGTTGGGGTTGAAAACACATTTTCTTTAATATTTCGGAAACTAGAGGGTGAGGGTGAGCGAATTTTTTTTTTAAATGTGTATTTTCGAGTAAGGAGTTTAGTTTATTACGACAATTTCGGGAAAAATTATTTATTTGAATAATATATTAAAAAATTGGATTTTTTTTTTAATTTTTTACCCCAAATGCCGTTCGATTTTTATACAGATTTGTATATGTAAAATATGGATCAAAATGGGGGATACGTGTTTTTGGAATTTTTTGTTTATTGCAATTTAGCAATAATTATTACATATACAATTTTCGTCTACTTTTTACGGAGTAAAGTGTTGGGATTTGTTTTCGAAGAGGATGAGCCTTTTTTATACAATACTATTTTCATCCCCTCAATATGCATGTCAGCAGATATAAAAAAATACGTGTCAAGTAATTTTCGAAAAGCTACCACATATGTAAATTTCATTAAAATCCGCGTGTAACACGTAAGTGAGGTCCCTTGTCAGAGCACGCTCCCCCCCCCCCCCCATCCCCTAATGACGCTCGTTGCGTTTCTAGAAAGAACAAGAAAAACAAAATACAATCTCGCACGTGTCACAACACGATCGATGTAATCCAACACGTTCGAACAGGAAAATAATCCTACACAAGTATTCTTATTATTGTCTCGGCATATTTGCTTACAAACACAAAGGCATATTAAGGTGAAATTCGTTAGACCGTGACAAAAATAAACTGGATTTATCGGAACATAGTATATTGCAATTTTTACAGTCGAATTTTGTTGTCCATTTTGAACGAAACATTATAATGTTATTTTCATAAACTAATTTATAGCGTCTTTCATAGCAAATCTAATGAAGGAAAAGACGGCAAAACATTTAAATGTCCGTCAATGTTCTAACAGTGTTTCCAGAAGCAATACGGGAATTGGATCGGGGGGACACATTGCAAACTGAGAATTCATTCATGGTTCCCGAGTCAATTTATCGAAGCAACCCATTTTTTAATAAATGACAAATTATATCGTATCTGGTCTCATTTTAATCAGAAAAACCTCATGAATATGTTAAAAAAGATTTTATGTCACGGTCATACTCAAACGGGGGGCGGCACTACTTTTCGCGACCGTTCCCTTAAGAAGCGCAACACACAACTGCCGAACAGAATATGCACGTCGCAAAGCGTTTTTTGAACAACAGTTGAACGTCATTGACACAGCGGCGAGCCGTGTCACCTTTATAACGAATATTTCTGGAAAAATACTACACAATTGAATATCGTCGACACGATATTGACCGGTGTATGGCTCCGAAAGGTGCCGATTATGTTCATTCGTTAAGGATGACTCAGAAAGGGCCCGATTACGTTACTTTGTTAAGAATGGCTCTGAAAGGGGCCGATTGTTTTATAGTTTCTTGAAATGTTATTTTGGATTATTCCTTGCATTACATACTGAGTGGCCCCGAAAGGGGCCGATTACTGCCAGGAAGGCTTATCAAAGGGTGGGCTCAAAATGACTACCCCTTGCCGATTCGCACGCTCGCGCTCTCTTTATAACATTCTCCTCCACCCGCTGCAGCATATCTGGTTTGATTCTGGCAACCGCGACGTGGATGCGGGCTACCACATCCTCCAGCGTGGTCACCTCACGGTACACCTCTTGCTGAAACAATTAAAATAAAATGCAAATTGTTTATTTTTAAATTGTTAGTTGTTAAGACATATGTTATAGTAATAACAGTTTTCATACCTTCAAGTAGCCCCAGAAAAAGAAATCCAGCGGATTCAAATCCGGGGATCTTGGGGGCTACTCAACTGCGCCTCCGCGGCCAATCCACCTGTCTTGGAAGGCTCTGTCTAAATATGTTCTGACAATTGTGGCATAATGGACAGGTGCACCATCATGTTGTAAAATCATGTTCCTCCGAATCTCTAATGGAATTTCTTTCAAAAGAGTCGGAAGAACATGTTCTACAAAAATTCTGTATGATGGACCGTTCAATCTGTCTGGCAGAATGTACGGTCCAACAACAAAATCTCCGCAAATGCCAGTCCATACATTGAGTGACCAGCGGTGTTGCGCAGCGCGTGTACGAATCGCGATCGGATTCTGTACGTCCCACACATGTGAATTGTGGGCATTGAAGCTCCCCTAACTTGTAAAGAGGGCTGCGTCAGTCCACAAAACACATGAGAGGAACGACGGATTCCGCACGATTTCCCCCAAGATCCACCTTGAAAACTCTAATCGTCGACTGAAGTCCTCTGGCTTCAAGTGTTGCACCAGTACATACTTGTACGGATGCATATCGTTGTCTTGAAGAGTGCGGTGTACCGCAGAGCGATTCATACTGAAATAAAATAAAGAAATCTATTAATAAGTGTTTTAATACCTGAATAAAACGTTTTAATATCATTCACATTACTTACACCAAATGTCGGCAACGTCACGTATACTCTGCGTGCCGTCGCGTTCAAACTCTTTGAGCATCTCATCTGTCCGTACCGTAGGAATGCGATACGAATGTCCTGTATCATATCGTACAGGATGAAACGAGCTGCTTGAATATAATCTATTCGCTAATCTGCGAAAACAGTTCGCAGTGGGAGGATTCGCACTACGATACTGTTGCGCGTAGCGTTCCGCAGCAAGCACCGTGTTTCTGTCACACTGCGCGTACATAAAGAACATATTATAATATTCTGTGTTCGTTCGGTCGACTGACATTTCGGCGGTGTGCACTTTTCGGCAGTTCTCATAAAAATGCTCATGGATCAAACATAGCTTTTGTAGGATGTTTCCATAACGATCGTCAATTCGGCTCGCCATCGTATCAACGATATTCAATTGTGCAGTATTTTTCTATAAATATTCGTTATAAAGGTGACACTGCTCGCTACCGTGTCAACGATGTTCAACTGTTTTTCAAAAACTCCTTGCGACGTGCATATTCTGCTCGGCAGTTGTGTTTTGCGCTTCTTAAGAGAACGGTCGCGAAAAGTAATGCCGCCCCTCGTTTGGGCATGACCGTGTCATAAAATCTTTTTTAACATGTTCCTGAGGGTTTTCTGATTAAAATGAGACCAAACACGATATAAATGGGATAATATTTATCATTTATTAAAAAATGGGTTGCTTCGACAAATTGACTCGGGAACCGTGAGTGAGTTCTCACTTTGCAACGTATCCCCCCCCCCCCCCCGGATCCAATTCCCGTATTGCTTCTGGAAACACTGTTGGATAACGAATGCCAGTATTCAAGAAATTTCATATTGCACAATTTCTATTAATTACGCATGACTAATTTCATTCCTCCTTCATGAGAAACGAGTAAATTAACACTACCTTTAATTCTGTACGTTATTTAACAGAGTCGATGTAAAGATTTCTCGTTAGACATTTAGACTGTTCCGAGGCAAAGGCTCTTGAACGCGTTCGCGCTCAGCTGTCACGTTCGAAGCTGTCGCTCTCGCATCTGGGCGCGCGTAATCCCCACGCTCTGATTGGTCCGTGTTTTTCCTTAATAATTCAAAAACGATGCTTCAAACCCCATTTTTGCAAAGGAAAATGTTGTTCAGAATGACGTCATCTACCACTCCTTTCAGGGAGTAACACTAGTTACGGGATACCCTGTAGTAACTGATTTCCAAAAACTATATTTGTCTACAATTTAGAAAATATGTTAACTTATGAAAACATGTCTGTTTTTATTCGAAATGTACAATAACAATACTACATTTTATTCAGTTTTCGTAAGAATAAGTGTTACAAATTTAATTCTTCTTTCATCTGTTTATTTTATTTTACAGCCTCAATATTTTTATAACTAACAAATGGACTTTATTCGCTACACGATTGTAGGAAAAACGCATTAATGATGCTAGCAAAATTGTTATATCAAATATGTAATAATCGACAGTCTTCGCCCGCCTATAGAGGGTCTTTTACCTGTTGTACGTAGTTGAATTGGCGGCTGCTATTATAGTTATTGCAATTGTCGTAGCTGTTGTTGCTACAGTGAATATTGAAGATAGAAGAATAATGCACAGATATTTGTAGTTTTATTGACTTAATTTTGGAGGCTTAAAACAACATCTGTTTCTTTTTGAAAATTGTATTAAAAGTGAAAAATGTTCAAGCGCTCAACGAAAATCTGGCACCCAAACTGTATAACGTGTTTATTACTCAGGTCTATAGGACTAAACAGTCAATAGACCCATCGGCTCCATGGTGTCCTGACCGTTCCTCCATTCAAATACATAAAGAATGTTTCTCAACAAGCTACGCTTTTGTATCTAAAGTTAAACACTAATTTTAAAATAATCCAGCAATAACCAATCACAATAAATAAATACAAGAAGAGGTTCGTAAAATTAAGCTTATTACGGCTTTATAAAACCTACTATACAGGCATCACCAAATTTCTTGAGCAACGGGCTGAATTAAAAAAAAAAAAAAAAAGAAATGGGGGCTGGACGAAAAGTATTCGTATTGGAAATTTATTAGAACATTAATTTACATTGCATGTGTAACCAAATATAGTTTACAGTGGAATTTAGAATGGTAAATATTTTCTCAAATGCATGTGTATTCGTACAGATTTGCTCACACTAGCTTTATTTCGTATTCTAACCTTCAACGTTTCGATTTCAGTCTTTATTTCATCTCGTTCATTTTTCCTCGCTCTTGACACGCATTAATTTCAATCACAGTTATGAATTAAACAATTAGACAAAATCAGCATTTGGACGTCCAAATTGTTGAACATTTGAAAATTCGATAGTTAAAAAATTTGAATGTTCCAATTTGAGAATATAACAAAGAAAAAATATGAATATGATGACATTTAATCATTCCAACATTGGTGAATCTTAAGAGTCTTGAATTTCGATACTTAACAATTTTTTAAATTACTCGTTCGAAGATTTTTTGTGCCAGATTTGTAAAACCAAAAATGTATTAAATGAAAATATTTTGTATATGTTGTATAACATATTTTGTCAGATGGATAAGTAGGTCAGATGGATGGAAATATTGTGCTTATTTAAAACGGAAGAATTTAAAATTGTATAATTGAAAATATTACTTAAAGTTAAATATTTGTATACTTCTTATTTATCTTGGATAGAAAAGACAAAAGAAAACTAGAGAAGTAATATTAGTACCATTGACTAACAGCCAACTGCCATACTAGTCAGGATATACCGGTTCTCGTCTGATCACCGAAGTCAAGCTGAGTTGGGCGCGGATAGTACTTGGATGGGTGACCGCTTGGGAACTCCGCGTGCTGTTGGCTTTTTTTTTATTTTGTGTTTTATTCGATAAAAAGTTCATCAATTATAATTTAATTAGAATGAAAGAAGCTTTATACGATTGCGATTTTTGGAACTTTCTATTTAAGGAAAGAAAAGACGAAAAAAAAGCCAACAGCACGCGGAGTTCCCAAGCGGCACCCATCCAAGTACTATTCGCGCCCAACTCAGCTTAACTTCGGTGATCGGACGAGAACCGGTTTTTTTTTTGTAACAGAACGTTTATTGTGCCAATAAATATTATATACACAGGATACAATAAACCAAAAACGAACAAACGGTATATACATGGGATAAATATGCCGATGAGATTATAGGCTCCAACATGAAGCACGCGCAATCTATACGATAATTTCTAATGCAGAATATTTTGATTATACAATATATGGAGAATACATGCAATTAAGACAAATCGCTTATATAATGATTTGTAGAATATATGCAGAAACGGTATGAAAAACTGTGTAGATGGTGTTGTGTTGGGAGTTGGGGAAAGGGAATCAATATTTATTACATACAGATGTCGGTCGAAGTTTTGTATACAATAATGAGAACATGAAACAGAAGGAAAAGAGAAGAGGTGCAAAGAAGGAGAGAAAGAAGATAAAAGAGAGAGATATTTATATATAATAAAGACAATATAAAAAAGAGAAAAAAAATTTTTGTTACACTCCTCGGCGGGAAATCAAACCCCGGTCTCCCGCGTGACAGGCGGGGATACTGACCCTATCCTACCGAGGAATTGGCGTATAGTGAATTTTCTTTTATTTATTTCAACTGTTTATTCTATTGAAGCCACCAATATTTAGTTGTAAGTAATCTGTGCTTGTCTTTTCGGTCTATGCTAGATAATCTATAGTTGAATCGAATATTTGGGTCGTTGAAGTGAATGTTTTTACTGTATGTGATTGTTTGATCGTTAGTTTTTCTGAAAGCGTGATAGATAATTGGAATGTTGTCAGAATTTTGAATGTATCCTTCACTGTCAAGAAAGATGAAGGATTCTGGTGGTGTATAGCCTGTTCGTAGTGTCTTTGTAAAATATAATGGGTTCGGGTATGTGGAACAATATATTAAACTATTTGATATTATTGAACTAGTGTTTGCCCAGTGGTTTCGTGTGAGTTTTAACAAAAATAAGTCTATGCGAGTAATTTTGGCATCTTCGTATAGTTTGTAGTTGCTGATGTATTTGGTGTAGTTGGATTCCGGTGATCTGTATTTGTTGAGACAGGCCCGTAGACATTTTCGTTCGAAGATACGCAGCTTCTCCATGGTTCCAGCGCTGATGTTGAACCATATTGGGCATCCGTAGCTCAAGATGGGTCGAACGAGGAGCTGGTAACATAAAATTTTGACGCGTTTATCTAGATCTTTAGAGTAGAAAAGAAAAAGTGTAGGAATCGAAATTAATAAACCTACAAAATGACAAGATTTGTCTAAATATAGGAGTTTCGATTATGTTTGATTTTTGCTTTCTTCCCCGTCTTCAGATATTGTTCGCCGATTGCGAAGTAGAGAAACAATTTCATGAAAATCACTATCAGCGCTGTTTTGTTTTGTTTTTCTATTTGTCGATATAATATCGTTACCTTCGCTATATTTCAGTCACTATATTTCATTGTGACAACTTTACGCAATACAGTGCAGTCAGAATCTGTGCTCCGGAAAATATTCTCAGTCGACGTACCGCGCAGTTCATTTCGTTTTTTGTGACAATTGCCTGCCGAGGTGTACAACACATCCTTGGCGACTTAGCGACAAATGTATTACTGTAGTGGCGCAGATTCCACCCTACACCATCACCAAGGCCGGAAAACGGATGCGGCCAAGGGTTTTTACGCTGGCTGTCTTCTGATGCCGTGGTCGCGGTGGGTGGACTTCCGCTTCGAGGACGGTACGCGATTCTTTAAATAGTAATCTGATGGAAGCGGATAGTGCGAATGATGTTGGCCGTCATCGTTCTAGTCTTATGCAACTCGACGACAGTAATGGCTTCATTTTCACGATTCATAACACGACTGAGGTCGCCGTCGGATAGCCAGGGAAATTTCCTACAACTTTTGTCTCAACCATTTTTTTGAGCAGCGCCTACGTTTCAAGTTATTCAACCGGTCCGGGTCTTTTTGAAGACCCTGTATAATACACTAACTAGAGCAAAATTAAATGTAAAGTCCAATATAATAACAAAAAATAACAAAAAATGCAATAACACTGTTAAAAAGAGACAAATATATAATTCACAGAGATCTTTTCAGCCATCCTGTATATTATCTACTTCCTAATCGAGTTTTAAATCGATTTCATTATTCATTTGACATTCTGTACAAAAATAAATTAACTTTGGCTCTGTTTCATTTTGCCAAAATATGTCCTCTCCTTCGACGGTAGAGCATTTTATCCCTTTCCGGGTTCAAATGCAAAATATGCAATATGATCTACCTGTTACGTGCAGTTGTCCTTGCACTTGGTAGAAGTATTTGTAGGTTCTGCTTAGCGCAGTACCTGATTCGTTTGCAAATATCCGTCGGATAGACGGAATCGACTTGATTGCCTCTTCCGGCAACAAGTTCTCAGCTGTTTTTGTGCATTTGATTTCAACGATGCCCTCCTCATCGATAACACCATCCGGTGATGCTCCGAAGAATGGATGGGAACTATCGATAAAAACTCCACATTCTTTAACTTCTGTACCTGTACATTTTTGCTGTTCTTCACGGGCAGTTTCTTCGCATTCTCGCCCGTATTTAACTGCAAGTACATTAATGATCTTTGGATATATTAATCTTTTCACCAAGTTATCACGCAATGTTTCACTTTTTCGGCAGCACACACTTGCGAAATTGGATGCCGTTAGAAGTTTCGATTTGTAGGCGTACCAGTGTGGATTTTTCGTTTGTCCAACTGTTTCCTTTTCAACAGTATCTTTTCTTTCTTGCCACTTATGGAGCATTTACAAATGTTTTTGTTCCTCCAACTTATAAATATTTGGATCCAAGTCTGGTTGTGCAGCGTTTGCTCCACAATCAAAATCTTTTTCGGTGCGCAATTTTTTCTGCACTCGAGCTGCAATATTCTTCTCACGTTTTTCATTGACTATTTTGTTTGCCCTTTTTCTTTTTTTTTCAATACTGCATACAAGTGCGCGCGGCTTCTTGTTCATCGCCCTATTCAACCGGGATAGTGCTTCCTTGGTGTTGTATTGTAACACGGCAACAGCACATCTTGCCATGTACGAACCTCTTTCCCCGAGATTCAGTCTTTTTCCACCAATGTATTTGGCGACGATCCCGTTGAAGCTTTCTACGCTATTATTGTTGCAGTTGTATAATAAGCTCTCTGCATGAGAGCTTAATGGTCGAAGTATATCGTTGATTTGTTGATATATTCTTATATGCTTTAATTGTGGGACGATATGTTTTTCGTCCTCTTTGTTTTTCCCATCGCAGAAGTATTTGATTTTACTACACTCCGCGTGTTCGCAAAATACGTGGCTTGGTATGTTATATATATTGCTGTGTAAATTTTTAATTTTTTAGGCGGTCAATACATTTTCTTTGTCTCTGTACTGCGCGGCTTTTACAAACGCTGTCCGTATCCGCCGAATGCTACTTTCAACGGCTTTCCTCATAGTTCCTACTGTTGTTTTTTTTGCAATGTCTCTCATTTTTCTGCAGAAATTACGTAATAAATGGTTCGAACATTCAATTTTTTTTACACGAATTTCTGTTTTATACGGATCTGCGACGATAATTTTTTTGTATACGCTGCTGTCTCCATCAGCGATTAGCGTGGAATAAATTAATCCACGCTTTTCCAACATGGTTTTGAATCCTTCAACAATGGCATCGCTTTTCATAACGGTTGATGCTCAACTCTTGCTCCAATTTTTAAAACACACGTGTTTTCGTGGTACTTTCTGTACTCTTGCAGCAAAATCACAAATTTTACATCTTTTGTTCCGCACTCCGATGAATAAAACTTTTCAGGTGTGGTATCCAATTATTACACCAACTCTCAACGCAGAGTTATATGTACCGATGCGGTACGATCTTTTCATCCAGCTCACGTTTTCAACGACCGGTATTTGCGGGATTCCAGATTCTGGGAGAATATCGCCTCTTTCGTTGGGCAATCGTTTTCCTTCTTCACCGGCTGCTATCATTTCACCTTCTGCGGTGGCAGTCAACGAATTGCGATATCATTGTGATGTTTTATGAATTGCCTTTCGCGGCATACATTGTATATTCGTTGCAGCAAGAAATTCTTTCAATTGGGCGTAGCTGCCTCCAGTAAGCATTGTACCAGCCGCGATACTTCGATTTATGTGCATTTCTTGAATTTCATCAGGTTGACTGTGGATTTCACCTTTGTAGTGGCACATTGTGTACACCACGCTAAGGGTTGTCCTCAGGCCCGATCGTTTCATGCCGGTTATTTCGAGTCTTCCCTGTTCTCGGCATGATGTCTTATTTTTTTCATTTCTTCAAACATGTGCTGCATGTTTACGATATTTAATCCATTTGAAAAAGACAGCGTTTCTTCTGGGCCAGCTGTTGCTTTTTCTACGACCCAACTATTTTTTTCGCCAACTGAGGTTTGTGCCGATATGGTTCCATCTAAACTTTGTTCTCTTTGTGGTGCTCGAGTTATGTCCCGTGGTGAAAACAGTGATGTTCGTCCATCGCATGCTGATTGATGGCTGATCGATGTTAACGTCAACATCAATAATTTTCGTAGGTAAGCGACGTCGCCTTTCGCGGTATGACTTTTTCTTCGAATATCTCCTCGTCGAAGGGATTAATTTTCTGTCTTCGTTTTTCTTCTCGCTGGCATTATTCTCACTAACGACTCGCGGAGTATCATTTATTTTCACTTTTATGTCTTTCAAAATCACTTAAAAAACTAATTCACGTGATGCACTAAATCACTTAAGAAACTAATTCGCGTAACGCACTAAATCACTTCAAAAAATAGTTCATATGAAACACTAAGTCACTTAACTCGAGTGCTTATTTTTTTTAGTTCTTCAAATATGTGCTATATATATTCACAATGCTCGGGCCATTGTAGATAAACGACGTTTCTCTTGACTCGGTCGTTCTTATTTTTTCTGTTATTAAGTTTTCTTCTTCCAAGTCCGAATTATCCGCGGATATGGCCCCCTCTGCAATTTCTTCCGATGGACAGTAAATTCGTTCGTCTTCATTCCATATTTGTCCTTGGGATGTTGACGGTCGATCTGTGCGCATTCCTCGACATTTCTTTTTGCTTGCTGATTATACCGTCAACAGTTTCTAATTTTTCTTTCTAAGCAGTTAAAGAGCGTTGTCTTCTTTTGCGCCACGCTCCTTTTTTGGAATATCTTATCGCCGAAAGGTCCAATTTTTTAAAAGTCCAGTTTACTTGAAACGCATCTTCCGTTTTTTCTTCAAGTTCTGTCACACACAAATTTCCTGTATTATACATTTCAGACACTTTTTTCACAATTATTATATTCACAATATACACTTGAGTACACATTGTGTTTGCTCTCATTTTAATCAGGAAAATGTCACGCATATGATGGAGCAAGTTATATAAAAAATGGATTAAAAATAAAAAAGTTAGCAAGTCATTAGCATTGTAAACAATTGAATAGACTTTTGATCTTTGCCGATTGCCATGATCGTAGCTTTTCTTTCTTTTTCACTCGTTATCCTTGTCTGTGTTAGAAACTTTTATCGTCAATTAAACCAGTAAATGTAGTCTAAATTATATCGTGCTTAGTCTCATTTTTATCAGGAAAATGTCACAAATATGTTGGTGAAAGTTTTATGTAAAAAAAGTCGATAAGAGGAAAGTTTTACATTTTCATTGGTATTGTCTCATGAATATACACAACCAGTTTCACGTTATAACTTCTCGACGCTTAAGCTTCGTGGATTCTAGGGGGTCTTCCCCCAAGTGTTGGGGATAAATATTTTGCACATATCGTGTAGGTGATTTTTTCAGATATCGAATGTTCACTGTATCCTGACTAGTATGGTCGTTGGCTGCTAACAAGTGATACTAATTTTGCTTTTCTCTGTGTAGCATGTGGATTAAAGATATTTCCTTCAAATATTATAGGAATTTTATAAACGAAATTAATAGAAACGATTATAATAATTGTAACTACAACGCTGCACTTTTAAACTATAAAATATTATAAACTTTATTATTATTAATTACGATTGAACAAATTCCACGATGTGCACAAATCGACGTTTTATCACCGGCTATCAGCTCTTTTTATTTTTATCTATTACCTCGTAACGGAAACGCCAAAGGCAAAAGAGTTTATATTATATCGAACGATTCAAGCGGTTCACTCTCGTACAACTTTATCGCATTCACCACCCCAGTATCGGCAATTTCGTCCTTAAGACCCTACGCGACCCTACAATATTAAATGCAATGTATGAAAACTAGGCCACGTCGAGAACATATTAAATATAATTAATTCGTTGTTATGGTAGAATGTTTTCATTATATAGTAACCCGAAGTATGAGAGAACTGTAGTTCCAGACAAACCATCATGTGGCGAAACTTCTACTTGAAAAGTGTATCGGAGTTTAGAACTAAGGTTCCAGTTGGTAGAACTGCAGAAACATATGTAAACTTCGTATGGGGTCAAATGATACTTCGTGGTTCGTAAGATAGGTATATAATTTTTCTCGGTAAAGAATAAGCTACGATGAAAACGGAAGTCAAGAAATTGATTAAGCAGATTATATAAGAATTTACGGAGAGTCAAGTGAGTGAAAGAAATAACAACGAATGTACAATTTTGTAGTAAATTTTGAAAAGGTTCGTTTTACCCCGCTTTGGTACGTTTAATGTTAAACGACAGAGCGAATATTTTAATTTACACAACAGAAGTAAGAAGTACAGTATACAATACAACTGGATCGAGATAGATGAAATCATTGCTGGAAAAACGTTAAAGTAAATTATTAAATCAGTAAAACAGCTGTTTCTCGCTGACGTATCACTGCAGTTTTCGAATTGATATCATTTTCACGATACTGCTATTAATTATTACAGGAACTAAGTAGTCCTCGTAAAATTCGTCACAAAATCACAACATTGTGATTTTGCAAAATATATCATTACGCACATCAATCGTATACTTCATTCCAAGAGGAACCTACATTGCAGAATGCTATATTTTTTGCGTTCTATTTACCTGTACTCTTGAAAATAGTATACGTGTTTCGGATTCATAATTTTTATTAAAAATGTAATGAAAATTTGCTATTTAATTAAGTGTCAAACTTTGTTTCAGCAGTTTTTAATGTACGTGACTCTATTTCGAGCTTTCATTCTGACCTCACCTAGTATTCTCCAATATACTTCATTTCTGTTGTTGATGTTATAACGTTACACGAATTTCTGCAGTCAGTATATATTGACTCATTCACCTGTTATATATTTAATAAAATTTATTATGCTCATCTTCAGAAAATTTTGGTATGCAGTTAAACGAGAAAATCATGAGCTAAATAATTCTTTCTATGCTGAATGCTTATCTTTCTTATTTATTTTATAAAGATGATAAACATGAATTACTTTAGTACACGAGGTGTTTATTGAAAAACAAAATTGTCATCACTTGTTATCAGCCAACTGCCATACTAGTCAGGATATACCGGTTCTCGTCTGATCACCGAAGTCAAGCTGAGTTGGGCGCGGATAGTACTTGGATGGGTGACCGCTTGGGAACTCCGCGTGCTGTTGGCTTTTTTTTTATTTTGTGTTTTATTCGATAAAAAGTTCATCAATTATAATTTAATTAGAATGAAAGAAGCTTTATACGATTGCGATTTTTGGAACTTTCTATTTAAGGAAAGAAAAGACGAAAAAAAAGCCAACAGCACGCGGAGTTCCCAAGCGGCACCCATCCAAGTACTATCCGCGCCCAACTCAGCTTGACTTCGGTGATCAGACGAGAACCGGTATATCTTTTTTTTTTTTTTTTTTAACAATTTTTATTCAGAACATGGTACATACACATATTGTACAATGCAGAGTAGTGAATAATCTACAGTTTTTACGCTATATTGACTCGAGCGCCTGGTTGTTAGCACAACTCTCACCCTCTACTATATCCCGCCTCCTTTTAGTTTATTATTTCGCAATAGTTATGACCCTAACTAAGCTACGGATCCACAAGAATTTTCAGTGTCACTTTTAGTTGCTAAAACACCCCGAAAGCAGGTTAAAACGCCCCTAAAAATATTAATTTCCGCCCTCTCTTTTTGGGGTATAAAACTAACTTAATTCTATTAAGAACACACATACACTCACACACTCATCCATACTCCGTCTTTCATACACCTCTCATACCATAAACTTAACCTAACGCGCAGACTATACATATATACATAATTACAATAACACTATACTAACGCTAATAATCTTAATAAACACTTTGGTTACTTCTTTGAATGTCGTTCTCGAACCACCAATAATTGTCATTCATGGATTTAAGCTTTCCGAAAATACTATTTCCCGGAATCACCGTACTATATACTAATTTACGCGTCGTGTTTTTGGAGTCTAAGTGCGGTTCGTATTGTATCCTTTTATTATTTGCTGTTCTCTGCACATGATAGATTATAGGAACATTATGCTTGTCCACAATCCTCCCCGTTTTGTCCAGAAAAGGAAATGCTTCCGGGGGGATAAAACCCGTCTCTATTGTGCGTTCATGAAAATTATCGTGCGGGTATACTGAACTACTAATTAAAGGATTGGAAGTAACTTTTCTTACATTGGCGAAATAATTTCTCGTCAATAGCACCATAAATTGATCCACACGCGGTATTCCGGCTGTATCATACAATTTTTTCGAGCTTACATAATGTTTAAAGTTTGATTCTTTACTCCTATATAACCCCGTGCAGACTCTCAAGCACTTCCTTTCAAATGCTCTTATCTTTTCCATGGTGGGTGGGCTCATGTTGAACCACACAGGGCAACCATAAGTAAGAATGGGTCGGATTAGCAATTGGTAACATAATAATTTAACTTTCTTATTGAGATTCGGTGCGAGGAAAAGCTTACTATGGGTATGGTAGGCTTTCCTTGCTTTGTCCAGTTGGATTTTGACATGTTCGTTGAGGTACAGCAATTCATCTAGATTAACTCCTAGGTATTTAACAATCTTCTTATGAGGAATCGTATCCCCATCTGCTACTAGATGGAAGCCTTTATATTGGCTTCTGAACGTGTGTGACTGCGACTTAATTTTCCTTCTGAAGAGTATCGTTTCACATTTTGTCGGATTAATTTTTAGCTTCCACGTTTTATAGTAATCTTGTATCTGGTTGTATAATTTCTGCAACTGCTCTTGTAGCTTTTTAACATTCTTCCCTTCTATATATACAATCATATCATCGGCGAATTGCAGTGTGTTGATGTGCGGTGAAGAGGGAATGTCGAAGATGTGGGGTAGTTCAGCATTATAAAAGTTGAACAATATCGGCGCCATCACTGTTCCTTGCTGGAGACCGTTTACTAAATGCAACATATGATCCGATCTTACGTTGTTGCACTCCGTGAAGAACGTTTTGCCATGCACCATGTTTGCAATTATTTTTACCAAGTGGAGCGGACATTTCTTTTTTAACAATTTGAATATTAGACCTTTAAGCCAGACCGTATCAAATGCCTTTTCGATATCGATCAGACACGCAGCTACACTATTACCTTTGAACAAAGCTAACTGGAGGTCAGATAATAACTTGTGCAGAGCATGAACAGTACTATGCTTGTACCGAGAACCGGTATATCCTGACTAGTATGGCCGTTGGCTGGTAACAGTCGATATTAATTTTACTTTTCTCTATGAATCATATGCACTAAAGTCAAGCCCTTTTGTATCCTAGATGTAAGATAAATAAGAGAATTTATACTTATTCGACAAAGAAAGATGTGTCTGATGAAGATACCCGAAATGTGAATTCACATATTAATTTTTAAATGATTGATAGTTAAAGAAAAATAATCATATTTCAATTTGTTCTGTTGATGCATCATGGGAAAGTAATATCACATTTACGGTGCCGAATACTTTAACAGAAAGGAAAATTGTAAGAATACTATTGGGTTGGTTCTGCAATGGATCTCAGCAGGCAACATGAAATCGCTCTATGTTATTGTTTCGTTAGCGCAGCTTAGCGGGATCCCATACCACGTTATTATGAGAGGCTTTAGACTATAAACCGCGGATGTCCGTGTGGTCCTCATGTTTTCCACAAACGAAATGTTATAAAAGTGCTTGCCTTTACCTTCAACAGCTTTCAATCGGCATAATTGTCTAAAAGCACTTTGCACCACCCCAACCGCTCTATGCGTTCTAGGCCGTACACCGACACTATGCGACCGTTGCTTTTAACTATGACGGTTCCACTCGTGCCTTGGATGCCTTTCCACGAGCTGACAACTACGTGGTTGCATAGTCCGCTCTGTAATGCGACTTCCCGGTTTTCGAAAATTTTTTGACTCACTGGACCACCACATAATTGCCATCCTGCCTCATCGGGTTCGCAACACAACAAAATTCATGTTCAATCGTAATGACATTGAAGGCCCGCTTTCCATACACAATCAGGTTCTCGAATTTGGACCCGTAGAACACTTTATCGCACGCGTATGACATTCCGGAGCGGGTTGCTGTGACCGGATTTTCACAGGTGACAGGTCCTTCGGTGACCTGACGATAATGCTCATGGACGTTGGAGGCAACATACGCGCAGTCCTCGCACTCCACGTATCTCATCAACGGGTACACGTTGTTTACTTTCGTAGAATTAAGACATGAGATAGATTTCAGGATCTTTTTATGCCATGGCTGTAGAGTAGTACTCGACGAACCTTCAAAATCCACTATATGGATCTAGGATTGTTTGCACGTCTTCGAAAAATTGTGGGTCCGCTTCGTAGAGCTGCTGCATTTTCAATCGTACCCTGCTTGTATAAACTCTTCTGTTACGGATAGAATCGACTTTACGAGGAAATATCGGAGCAGGAGGTGGTATCCAAAAACACACAGATGATCGGGTGTAATTAGAGGGGTTTTCGGGGGCGGCTGATCAAAAGCAGCAGGTATGGGAGCCATGCCTCGAAGCCCTACGTGCACAGGGAAAGCTGTGGCCGTATTCGTCGAGCACCATGAGTGTTTCGGCATGAAGAACATCACCATAGCACCGGGAGTACGGAAACCGCCCGGGAGGGGTGACTCTTACCATAGCACCGATAGCCACACTGCTCCGGCGAGGTACGAACCCAGGCGGGGGCGAGCTGGCTCGCCCTGCGTCCGGTTGGCTGTCTGCGGGATCGCTGGCACCCGAAAACGATAACAAACAATTAATCTTCTAAGAAGTGTACACGTGCCCCGGGCACGTGGCACGCAACACGTGGCACATGGTCTGAGAGTCCAAGTAAAGCGCGAATTAATAAGTATTTGATGCGGCTGCTGTATTTCGGCGAACCTGGTGCGCACTTCGGCGGATAAGAAAGACATTCTTCGGCGACGTCTCCTGACGAGCATTTCCCAGAAACCCGGACAAAGCGGGGACCGCTCCGTTTGACAGCGGATCAGCGGTAGCGTTCAGCGGTTCGGCCGCACAGGGATGGCGGCGTAACAAAGATCGGCGGCGGGCGTGCCGCCGGTTCCTCGTGGAATCGGCGTGGTTGCTAGGCGACGTCACAGGGGAATATCCAATATAAAATGCAGGAGGGCCCCGAGGCCCACACTTCGTTTTTCGATATTGTTGAGACACATCGGTTTGATACGTTCGAACGCTTCCTATATTTGCCCTCTGAGGACTTTGATTTTATCTCGCGTACGAGTTGATAGGAATTTGACCGTGACGACTCCAGAAAATAAACAGGTCAATAGATACTCGATTTTTCAGTCTAATCATTCAATCCCACCAAAGTTCGACTTCGACTGACGCGATACATCTTCCTTCTTTTGATCTTTTAGGTAGCTCTATTGTCCCCAGTCTTCTAATATCGTTTGTCTAGCCTGCTTGAAAATTTTGCACCGTCTCGACGTGCATTCAGCACTTCGGGCACGGTGGCATAGTCTCACGCCACTCTGAACGTTAGCCCTGCTCTTCAGCTATTCCCACTGTGTAGAGATACGCCATTATGCACGCTGGGATTGTGGTACCCGATGGGGTACTTGTACAAGTCGCTAACTGTTTGTTCCTTCTGGTGTTTTTTTTTTTTGGGCAGGCAACGTAGACAATAAAACGTAATCGATGTGCTTTCTCTCTTCTGCTATGTGTCAAGATACAACTATAGTATTCCAGTCTTCTTGTAGCGATATTGCTTGCTTAGAATGTCTTGTCTTGCTGGTCTGCATCATCAACCAATTCCTTGTGTTGTTGCTTTCATGGTTATCAGTCATTATGCGCGTTATCATCCCTGTCTTGCTTAATATTCTCCTGCTGGAATTTTCCAAATACCACGTGTCTAGCACATTGTTCAACATAATGCACAAATTCAACATTATTCAACAAATAATCGTTAAGTCGCGATCGATTCCTCCAATGCCAGTCTCCATATCGTGATAACAGGGACATACTTCATTCATAAGACCCGGCTGATGGCACCGCTATTTCGGTACACGTCATCCCCAGTGGAACGGAGAAACAGCTGACCATAAAGCTCTCAGAACAGTGGAGGCTGCCCAGCAGCGAGCTTAGTGACAGCTGAACTTCACTTGACTTTCTCTGTACTGGAAAAATAGAGCATCGGAGTCTGGACAATTACAGTTGATATATCCGTATGAAATGTGTCGATAACCAGAGGTTCTGTGGTCCTCATTTAAGCGGAAATCCCCCTGCTGGACTTAAGCTCCTCGTCAAGTACAGGGTGCCTCACTATAACCTTTCCACGCGATTATCTCGCAAAATATTCATTATTCGAAAAAAATGTTTAAACGAAACATGCTCTTTCTCTTCCAATCCATCTGTTTTCAAAGTATGTTGACAGATGGTCCTATAAAATAATTGTTGAATGCGGTCGTGTGCCGTCTTGTATGTACCACATGTTATTTCGTATTTCCAGGGATACATCTTCTAAAAGTGTGGGTAATTTATTTTACGAGAATTCCAGGTATCCTTCACCTGTTAATGTGTTGGGTAAAATAATGTGGTTTCCCAGAATGACTGCACAAATATTTAATGAAAATTGACATTCGTTTTCGTCATCCCGTACGTGACTATTCTGGAAATTAAATTTTCCGTATCTATTTAAACTGGCCTTATCCGTTAACAGAATACGGGAAAGAATGGATTCATCTGCTAGTATTTTTTCTTCCATCCAGGAGCATTTTTGTATTTTTTTCATTTTGTGCATTTTTCAATGTGTTGTTAGAAAACAAAAAAATTGTAATGATAAATAGTAATTCTGAATGGCACATACAAGAAAATATATAATCGTAAAAAAATTATCATATCTATATTTCAAACATATTCTAGTAATAAGCAGAATTATACCCACTACCTCTCTCCAAGCGACTCTAAAATTTATCGAACCAGCGCAATAAAATTCAAATACAAATTATTCATTCAATTTTCGTTTTTTAGTTGCTTGCTGTGCTCTTAGAACGAATTGCGGCTCTCAAATTGACATGCTTCTTGCCACTCTGCAATCAATTATTTCGGGAACCAGGCACTCCGCATAGAATTGTTTGAGCGGTGATAACTTTTTCATTTGCGTAAATGTGTCATCACGCTCAACAATTGTGTGCTTGATTCCGAAGGGCGTCCATATTGCAAAGATACAATATTGTCTTTGCGTTATATGCAGTTGCCCTTGAATTTGATAGTAATACCCGTGCTTTTTATTCATGCGGTTGTCATCGTTCTTATAAAAAATTCTATGTACTTGTGCGACTTTTTTAACTATTGCAAAAGGGCATTTATTTTCGACGATGGTATCGTCTCCAACAGTGCCATCAGGCGACGCGCCAAAATATGGTAATTCTGAATCAATGAATAATCCACACTCATTGATTTTCATTCCCAAAATCTCCTCCAATTCTTGTCGTGCTAAAATCTCTTTTTCTTTACCCCACTAAATCGCAAGACTTGTTAGTTAAGAAGGGTAAAGAATATTTTTTACGAGATTTTTGCACGACGTGATTTCTGTTCTGCAACAAACTTTTCCAAGTTGCAGAACTTGGATTCATTGTAATTAGAAATTAAATACGCTGGTTTCAATCTGTAAATAGAAACATTAACGACGCGACCTTCAATATCAACAGAAAAATAATTATTGTCGACCGATCGAGCTGTTACCTGGGAAATGAGCGAATGCCTGGGTTTCCGCTCGCCTCTCTGTTTACCAATTCGTACTTTGTTGATATTTGTTGAAAGGTCGTCTCCTTCTTAGGGAGGGTGGGTTTGGACTTTCCTAATGACACGGCATTCAGCGGGCCCCAACAAGGTCTCTTTCAGGATACGGCGCTGGCACCTTTCTTAACATGGCTGCTACCAAGCACGCATTTTTAATAATTATTAAACTCGAAATATCTCATAAATCACTAAAGCTAGCACTATGATACATGTATCACTCGACGCGTAAAAAATTTTCGAGCACGATAGTATGTGCCACTTCTAATAGTTTATTTAATATCGTCAATTATTAGTCACATAAAATTTAACTCTTGTCTGTTGAATCACTATTTGTCTGTTTTTGTACAATAGTTTCAGTTTCCACTTAATATAGAATATTACTAATACGGTTTTGTAGTTCGGTCCATATCTGGTCTAATGATGTAGGTCTGTCTCTCTGGTGAAGAACATTGTCAACTAGCCTGGATATTAGTAACAATTGCGAAGGGATATTATGGTACTGGTTATTGACAGTGAGCCCTTTTGCACATACTGAGGAGAAAATATGGCTTTAGACACATCACCAAATTCTGTGAAGTTTGCTAGTGCTCGACCATGGCCCCTATGGTACAAGCTGACCGTGTCTTCTTCCTCCCTTCTCAGCTCTTATGTCGTACTTAGTGCACAGCGTCTGCATGAGTGCGACGAAGTCTGCTGGCTTTTCTTGAGCAGTTTTGAAATAACTGCACCCCTGTTGAGAAAGGTGATTGCTAGGAAGAATACGTTATCCATCATTGCCTCGTGGGATATGTAGGTCCATCTACCTGACCTCCCAGCTGTTGAGTACTCCAACTCAAACTCTTGACGAGAAGCTGTTAGACCAACTAGGTGACATCTAATAAAGAGTCTAGCTGAATAAGGTAGTGAAATGTGCCCTTGAGTCATAGCGCATATTATAGAATTTTTTCAGATTTTTTGATCGCAAATTGTAGTTGTGAAAAATCAAAAACCGAACAAAAATCGAAAAAAATGCGATTTTTTTATTGAAGATGTCGCAGCACTACTTTTATATTAATGTGGTAGTTAGGTGTTAGTGCAACTATTATCCTCTAATTTTTTTAGTTTTTTCGGTGAGGTGCGCCGTAGTTAAAAAAATCAAAAACCGATATAATTCTTTAAAAAGTACTTTCCGCTTCGAATTTGCATGTCTTGTTTTCTCAGTATATTTGTGAAGTAATCTTAAATAGATTTAGTCCTTAGGACTAAATCCCTGAATTATACATATATTCGTTAGCAATACTATATGTTAGTAAGTTGGCTTGGCTCCAGCAATCTCAAAGTTAATCATAACTACAGTTGAAGTGGTATGTCTTGGAAGGGCCAGATAATAATAAGTAATGATATAATGAGTATTCAAATATATGGGTTAATTCTACCGAATCACCGGATGACTCCTCTAATTTTATATCAGCTATACTAGTTTCAACAGTTATTGGTAGCTTAAAATTAACAACTAAATTCTCACTTAAGTTGATTGTATATAGACTGCTGCTTTTGAAGGTTTCAGCTTCTAATGTATAAGTTGGTTTATTAAATGAAAAACCACACTCACAAATAGCGAAGTTACATATGTATGCAGGTATTGACCCTTTAACAACAGTAATGTCCAATTCTGTGTAAATTCTTTTTATGTGTATAGTTATTCTATAATACATTTGATCCCAGCGTTCTGCTGTTAATGCGAGTAGTGAAGGCCTCAGTATCTGGTACAACTACAGAATTTAGAAGCGGTTCCCAATCCTTTCTTTGCAACCCACCCATTGACAGCATGTGTCTAAGCTGCTGCCGGGCTGGTCCGTCAATTGTTTCCATTGCCTCCCTAGTCTGCTTATTTTGCAGATTCAGTAGAACCCGCTCCGAAGTCCCTCTAGTCACCTCACGAGGGATAGTACAAGGCACAAACTGGTTGAACACTTCGACGATAACAGCATCTCTCTCATCCGATTCAGGGAACAGCTCCCTGAAAGCTGCGATTGCCTGCGCAGTGAGGTCCATGTCTGTAGTAACCGCCTGGAGATGTCGGTTGTGGCAAATGTTGTGTCATTCTTGAATGTACTAGAGATGTCTATGCTAACTCTTTCCTCTGGTGAGAATGCAATCTGTGCTTGTCCCTCGGATCGTGGTGTGGTGTGGGTAGGTGCACTCTTGGTCTGCGGAGCAGGGACAGTAGGGCTGGTATTACCAGCTCTGGTTCCAGACTTCCAGCAACAGTGAGCTATAAAAGCACTAATTCCTACTCCACACAGAGCTATTCAAGCAGGTATGAGAAAGTCAAGAGGTTGCTTAGATTCTGAAGTTGCATGTGCACTCGTCAATGTGCCGAATATGAATATTACTTATACTTCTTTGCAGTAATACTACACCAAGAAAGCTGTAGAAAGCTATGGCCATGTGGTTACTTGTTCAACCATTATGTCCCTCCTTTACAACGCCTTTCAACGCCGTTGTAATTATAAATATTAACTCGTTTAGAATTTTTTTCTTCTCGACTGATCTTTGTGATTTGTATTTGATTCTATCATTAAGTTCCAACAGTAATCTGATAGCATTGTAGCACTATCTTTGCCACGATATTTATTCTCCATTACGGAAATGTCTTGATGAAATCTTTCACAGTATTCATCACTCACGTCACCAAGGTTGCACGTGAAGAAGCTCAAGCGCGAACGTAAAGTGTATTTTCAAAGACATGTTGCATCCTAGATTATTGAAACTGTATATTAATTCTTCCACTATTTGAATATAATTTATGGACCGATGTTTTCCACGAAAGTTTTTACAGATATTTTCGAATGCTATCTACGCTCTTTTTTCACGTGATGCCATTATATTAAAAAATTCTTCATTTCCGATTAAAGTTTCAATCTGCGGTCGTACAAAGTTCCCTCCTTTATTTTAGCTTCTAATAGATCAGGACATTTTTTTTGTAAATATTCAAAAGCTGGTTTCTTATTGTTTATGGCTTTTACAAATGCTTTTATGAGACCTAATTTCATATGAAGCGGTGGTAAATATATTTTATTACAATCAATTAATGGCTCCTATTTCGCATTTTTTTGTCCCGGAATAAAAATTTGTCTTGTTAGCCAAGTTTTCACTTTATAATGTTGTGTTTTTACTCGACTATCCCGTTCACATAAAAAACAGCAATATTTTGTATAATAACCGCCTTGTACCCCTATCAGAATTGCAACTACTTCAAGGTCTGCGCATATATGCCATTATATTTCTTGTAATTTATTTTTTGAAGAAGCAGTCGTATGTCTCCTTTACTTTGACGCCATATGCAACTGGAATTGAGGGGTAAATATTTCCAGTATGAAGCAATACTGCTTTCAAACTTTTTCTTGAGGAATCTATGAATAATCTCCATTCTTCGGGTCGGTGCTGATATTTCAATTTTGTAAAGACCGCATCTATATCAGAGCAGTAACCAACCCTATAACCTGTCGTAAAATATTTTTTATACCTGCCCGCTAGACCTTGTCTGGCTACCGATGATGGAACAATAAACATGTAATATTGTCCAATTGTTAAAAACGTGGCAAATGATTGTATAAAAAGGGCTCGCACTCTACGAAAACGAATCTTAACACTTTTCTCCGTAAAAAGTAGACGAAAATTGTATATGCAATAATTATTGCAAAATTGCAATAAACAAAAAATTCCGAAAACACGTATCCCCCATTTTGATCCATATTTTACGTATACAAATCTCCATAAAAATCGAACGGCATTTGGGGTAAAAAATTGACAAAAAAATTCAATTTTTTAATATATTATTTAAATAAATAATTTCTCGTGAAATTTTCGTAATAAACTAAATTCCTTACTCAAAAATACACATTTAAAAAAGAAATCACCATCCTACACCCTCTAGTTTGCGAGATATTAAAGAAATTGTGTTTTCAACCCCAACTTTGAGGGCTATTTTCACCCCCTCAACGTGCATGTCAGCAGATATAAAAAAATATGGGTCAAATAATTTTCGAAAAACTACCACATATGTAAATTTCATTAAAATCCGCGTGTAACATTTAAGTGAGCTCCCTTGTAAGAGCTTCCGCATCCATTTGTCCTGGATTCACATCCAGTCGCTTCTTACGGGAGCTGTCTTTCCAACGATCTATGTTCTGAGTGTTGCAAACTGTGCTGTTGAGATCACATATTCCCCACTCGCCCATGAACTCTGATATCAGGTCATTGTACGTATTATTTCAATGGCCGCTTTTTCGCCTTTTGGCGACTGTACCTGTGCTGTAAATGTTGTCGAATGGCGCCACGACTTCCGGCAAGAGAGTCATCCGCTTCTGCTTGATCTTTGAGCTGAAGCGCGCAAACCTCTCATCCCACTTGGTATCCCACTGCTCGGTGCGTTTTCCGACCGGAGTCCTGATGGCAACGCTTAGGCCTGGCGGCTTCGCGTCAGAGCGTATCATTGTCTCAAGCACTTGCGATCGCCTACTCGGAGTGAACCAATCCCCCTGCTTCACAGACGACTATCACCTGTCTCCACAACGTGTTTACTTATTGCATCAGCAAATAATGGTACATCTGTTCTTCACAGATTGCACCTATGAAATAGCTAGAGCGCCTGATATCGGCTTGCTTGTGAGTTTTCCCACTACATAAGAGTTGGTCCCCCCCAGCCTGGTGAAATAGTAGACGTGAATATCAATTCCCGCCTTACATCGGTGGTGTGAGACCTTCACCTTTTTGTTTCGGTCAAAACCTTAAACGTTTGCTGGCTCGTCGGGGTGAGGCTGGAGAGGCCTGCCTACGAAGGTGTTGACCGATCCAGTGTCTGGCGTGTGGAGGGCGGGGAACAGTTCCTCGAATTGATTTAATTACTCATTATGTGTCATAAGGTTGATTACTGCACGCAATTGTAGGGGCTCAGGCGGAACTAAAAGCTGAAAGAACAAGCAGATAGTGCAAATCAGGTAGCGAACGAGAATGACTGCCTAACAGTCGGGGCAACATGTGGGTAAGCTAAGCTAAGCTAAGCTAAAAGGGGAAGACTCCTTGAAGCTGGGGGCGAGAATTTGCAACTCCTCCCACTCCCACAGTGTCAGGGAGATACCTAAAGTGAGACAAAGGTTACTCGTGTAAAAATGGACAGAAAGCGCTAATAAGCGAATAACGGAGTGTGATCATGCGGGAAGGAAGAAGTGAAGGGAAGCAAGAGGGGCAAGTTACCTCTTCGATTTGGTCTGGTCCCTCGCTCGCGAGTATTAGGTAGTGGGAACTCCAACGGCACAGAAACACAGGGGGTACGGGAGCAAGATAAAGAACGTTGATATAGGACTTTCTCTTATTGAACGTCATTCACTAGTAATCCAATTTATTTGCAGTTACCTATTCATTTATTATATTAAATTATCCAGACATCAGACTTGATATTCGAAATTTATGACTGTTATTATTGGTTTGCGTTGTAAATGTAATATTTTATTGTCTATTATACGTTTAATTTTCATCTTTTTTTCTTACATTCATTCCATTCATTGATCATAATGTTATAAAATGCTCAGTTCTAGAAGCTTTTACTTCAGTTTTTATTGGATTCCACCAGTAGCCTAACACCCCGTATATATTCTGGTAACATGCATTCTGTGTAAAATTTAATTAATTTTGACTCCATTTCATTTTGCCAAAATATGTTGTCTCCTTCGACGGTAGTGCATTTTATTCCTTTCTGGGTCCAAATGCAAAATATGCAATATAATCTACCTGTTACATGCAGTTGTCCTTGCACTTAGTAGAAGTATTTGTGGGTTCTGCTTAGCGCAGTACCTGATTCGTCTGCAAATATCCGTCGGATAGACGGAATCGACTTGATTGCCTCTTCCGGCAACAAGTTCTCAGCTGTTTTTGGGCATTTGATTTCAACGATGCCCTCTTCATCGATAACACCATCCGGTGATGCTCCCAAGAATGGATGGGAACTATCGATAAAAACTCCACATTCTTTAACTTCTGTACCTGTACATGTTTGCAGTTCTTCGCGGGCAGTTTCTTCGCATTCTTGCCCGTATTTAACTGCAGGTACATTAATGATCTTTGGATATATTAATCTTTTCACCAAGTTATCACGCAATGTTTCACTTTTTCGGCAGCACACACTTGCGAAATTGGATGCCGTTAGAAGTTTCGATTTGTAGGCGTACCAGTGTGGATTTTTCGTTTGTCCAACTGTTTCCTTTTCAACAGTATTTTTTCTTTCTTGCCACTTATGGAGCATTTACAAATGTTTTTGTTCCTCCAACTTATAAATATTTGGATCCAAGTCTGGTTGTGCAGCGTTTGCTCCACAATCAAAATCTTTTTCGGAGTGCAATTTTTTCTGCACTTGCGTTGCAATATTCCTTTCACGTTTTTCATTGACTATTTTGTTTGCATGTTTTCTTTTTTTTTTCAATACTGCATAGAACTGCGGGCGGTTTGCTGTTCAACGCCCTATTCAACCGGGGTAGTGCTTCTTTGGTGTTGTATTGTAACACGGCAACAGCACATCTTTCCATGTACGAACCTCTTTCCCCGAGATTCCCATTGAAGCTTTCTACGCTATTATTGTTGCAGTTGTATAATAAGCTCTCTGTATGAGCTACTAATGGTCGAAGTATATCGTTGATTTGTTGATATATTCTTATATTCTTTAATTGTGGGACGATATTTTTTTCGTTCTCTTTGTTTTTCCCGTCGCAGAAGTATTTGATTTTACTACACTCCGCGTGTTCGCAAAATACGTGGTTTGGTATGTTATATATATCGCTGTGTAAATTTTTTATTTTTTAGGCGGTCAATACATTTTCTTTGTCTCTGTACTGCGCGGCTTTTGCGATCGCTGTCCGTATCCGCCGAATGCTACTTTCAATGGCCTTCCTCATAGTTCCTACTGTTGTTTTTTTTGCAATGTCTCTCATTTTTCTGCAGAAATTACGTAATAAATGGTTCGAACATTCAATTTTTTTTACACGAATTTCTGTTTTATACGGATCTGCGACGATAATTTTTTTGTATACGCTGCTGTCTCCATCAGCGATTAGCGTGGAATAAATTAATCCACGCTTTTCCAACATGGTTTTGAATCCTTCAACAATGGCATCGCTTTTCATAACGGTTGATGCTCAACTCTTGCTCCAATTTTTAAAACACACGTGTTTTCGTGGTACTTTCTGTACTCTTGCAGCAAAATCACAAATTTTACATCTTTTGTTCCGCACTCCGATGAATAAAACTTTTCAGGTGTGGTATCCAATTATTACACCAACTCTCAACGCAGAGTTATATGTACCGATGCGGTACGATCTTTTCATCCAGCTCACGTTTTCAACGACCGGTATTTGCGGGATTCCAGATTCTGGGAGAATATCGCCTCTTTCGTTGGGCAATCGTTTTCCTTCTTCACCGGCTGCTATCATTTCACCTTCTGCGGTGGCAGTCAACGAATTGCGATATCATTGTGATGTTTTATGAATTGCCTTTCGCGGCATACATTGTATATTCGTTGCAGCAAGAAATTCTTTCAATTGGGCGTAGTTGCCTCCAGTAAGCATTGTACCAGCCGCGATACTTCGATTTATGTGCATTTCTTGAATTTCATCAGGTTGTCTGTGGATTTCACCTTTGTAGTGGCACATTGTGCACACTACGCTAAGGGTTGTCCTCAGGCCCGATCGTTTCATGCCGGTTATTTCGAAATATTTTATTCCAGAGTCTTCTCTGTTCTCGGCATGAGTGCTTATTTTTTTCAATTCTTCAAATATGTGCTACATATTCATGATGCTCGAGCCATTGTAGATAGACTACGTCTCTTCTGGCTCGGTCGTTCTCATTTTTTTTATTATAAAATTTTTTTTCAAGTTCAAATTATTCATAGGTATGATCTTTTCTGGATCAGAAGTATTCGCACATATGGTTCTTTCTGCGTCAGAATTATCCGCGAACATTGCTCTTTCTGCACTTTTTTCCGATGACAGTAAATTCTTTCTCCTTCATTCCATATTTGTTCATCGGATGTTGATGGTCGATCTGCGCATTCCTCGGCATTTCTTTTTGCTTGCTGATTATCCCGTCAACTGTTTTCAATTCTTCATTCTCAGCGTCTAATAAGCGTCGTCGTTTCTTGCACCACTCTCCTTTTTTCGAATATCGCCTCGTTGAAAGGACCTATTATTTTTTATTTCACTTTATTTCAAATAAACCTTCCGCAATTTCTTGAAGTTTCATCATATATACATTCTTTGTACATCTCATTTTAACTTTCTTCACAAATCTACTGACACAATATACATTTGTGCACGCAAGTCGAAATTGTGAAAAACTGAATTTAATAAAACAAATTAAAAAAAAAAGTTGGATCACAACAATTATTTACAGGATACTTTATACAGCTGCGTAATCGGATGTTGCTTGCTATATTGCGATATAATCGTTTTAGCTTCGGGACACTGTTGGTGAGAAGACATTTTCTTCGATATTTATCGATACTTGCATGTGTGTCGTGATGTTCGGAATATGCCATCGGTCGCGATCGTCAATCGTCGCTCTCCGCTCAGCCATGGCAGAAGGAACATCTAAAAAAGTACGTATATCATCATGAGTGTCAATGTAGTACATTGTACAATAAAATAATAAAATATTATATTACAGTAAAATAATAAATAAATCATTTTATTTACAGATTGAAATTGAGAATGAACAAACAGTACGAGATAGATGGAAAAAGGAAGAAAAGTGAGAAAAGAAGATAGATGGAAAAAAAGAAGGAAAGACAGACTAGAGTAAAGTAAAGACAGACAGAAGTAAAGTAAATAAAGTGTTTGACATTTATTTATTACGATTTATTTCTGTACGATAGATTAGATATTCGCGGAAAATTATTATCGAATTCTACCTGCGGCTGTGTAAGGGCATCGCATAGATGCTGCGATGTAGGAAGAGATTACCGAAATAAAACTCGTTTCTTGTAGGCCTGCGATACAGGACGTTACAGTCCAAAAAAAGCGAACAAATTTGACATAACGCAACAGTTCAATAAACGACGCGAAAATCAAAATTCGTTACGGAAGTTAGTACACTATGCGAACTACTGTAGTAATTTCAATCACATCCACTACCGCGAGTAAATCGGATTTGCGACAATCAATTCAAAATTGCAAATGTTAGTTTTCAACTAGTAGAATTCCTCTTCTTTGGGGTAAAGTTTAAATTTGTGTCATCGGCCGTTTCTTCTCTGTACCGGGACCGCTCAAAATTTTGTTAAAATCAAGTGTTTTGTAAAATCGAAAAAATTGCAAGCGAAGAAGGGTCATTCTAACGGGTACCGATAGGCATAGTAATAAAGGAGAAGTTATGCTGAATATGTTCAGTAAATTACATTCCTATCATGTAATATTAGACGCATTCGGCTATTAGAAGACAGTAGAATTGATTTCCTCTTCTTCGAAAAATACCAGTTCCCAATTACAAATAATGAACCGACATCAGACTGCCAAACCATACAACACAAGACCGAAATCTTCATCTGTCTAGCAAATTGTACACCGCGAAAATCCCCATCTATGAGTATTCCTACGTAGGACACCTTTAGAATCCTGCCAATAAGACACTCACTTAGCCAATAAGCAAGTTTAATTCAACCCTACTGGACCGAGTTGAACTTCTAAAGGTGAAAGTCGGCATACAGTACGTTAATCCGTAGTTGAAAGCGTATTTAGAGAACTAATAATTTCCTATAACAATGTGTTCTCTTTGTCAACGAGGGTCTGCCTAGTACTAACTTCGCTAGGGCGGTTCGAGATACAGAAGCCCATTTATAACAAATTATATAGGCCACCCGATGTATACAGAGACGAGCTCGACAGGCTTATTGAGTAGATGTTAGAACGAGATATCGTTCAAAACCTGAATCTCCGTATAATTTCTCTATCTGGATTGAACCTAAGCAATTTCCTAATTCTGGTAAGCGCAAGTGGAGAATAGGAATATATTTTCGGCGGTTGACTTATAAACCATTCAAGACGCGTAATCACTGATCGAGACAAACATCGTCGCAGATTCCGATGTATATAACGACCGAGTACGGAGATTTTAGTCAAAAGACTGTCCCTATGTATACTTTACCAACTAAACCTAATCTCGTTTGTAGAACCTGGTAACCGCTCCTAAAGGATATGCTAGTCGCCTATGATACGTCGAAATGCCTAGTAAAATTAATTAAAATAGTAAACGTTTATATTCATCAACGACCCACCATTCTAGAATTGTATTTACCGGGAACATATAGCTTCGTGGGACTTGAAATGGCGACAGATTCCTTCTTACCTAGTTTATCGATACTATAATGAAATAGAGCATATATTTTGGAAAGCCAGAAAGAAATAAGTAAAGAAGATCAGTTAGATACAATAAAGGAGTACCATGACAGCAATGCTGCACAGGACTTTGGGGAAACGAAATTCTTCTAAGTAATTCAAGAGAGGGTCATTTGGGTCAATATAAGAAGGGACGTAGTAAAGTAGGCAATGCTAGAGCAAACACCTGGAGCCGAAATTAATTTGGACCCTATCCAATTCTTGTTGCCTCTCCGCATACATATATCATATAATTAGATCTACATTTTATGGCTATAGTACCTGATAATAGACTGATAACTTGTATTTCAATTTTCAAAAAGTACTTCTAACGCCGTTGTTTGTAATAGCGTGGCCGATTCTACCGTTCTTAACACCAAGTTATGAGATCTATATTCTTCGCAATAGTTACCTTAAGTATTTAAGGCTAATTTATGCGTATTATTAAAAATTGTATTAATTACTCACAAGCGCGCAAGATTGGAAAGACTAAATCGAATCTAAGAAGGAATATGTGTAATGAGTAAAAGTAAAAGAACAGTTTTTCTACAATTCTGAATACCTCTGAACATGTCTAGTTTCCCATAGCGTACAAGAACATTACTTGTCTTCTAAAAGCTGTACCGTCCAATAAGTTGAGTTACTTGAGATAAACACCTAGAATATTACCAATTTTTATGCCGACATCACCTCTTTTATTTTACCTGCAGGAATAATCTATATTGGGAACTATTCGACCAACATCTACCTATTGCTACAATCTCCCGTACAAGTATGTAACGGTCAGAACGCCTTTCTACCGGACAGCATGAGTCAGCCACCACCGTGACAAACTCTGTTGTCCATGATGAACCATAGTCAACCGATAGCATCAACACTCATAGTCAATATTTCCCGATAGCACATAATTTTGGAAAAACTACTCATTTCCCCCAAATTGGTAGCGTTCCGTCCTATATAAATTAAAAGAAAACCTAGAAATAAAATCAGTATTACTGTCAGTCTTAAACCAAATCTCGTTGTTATTTATTTCCTACGGGAAATAACTCCGCGAAACCTACAGTTACGTTTTCCCCGTAACAAGTACAACGCGATAAGCTCGACATCGCGCAACGCCATTTTGTCTCAGCCTCGCTTTCGTGTTGGCTGCAGCCGCGCGCCTATAGTAGAGTATAGACCTGCTCGGCGAGTCAGTTACAAGATGGCCGCTCCTGCCTGTGTGTGGTGTGTTAAGCCGCAGTGTCGTGGTACAGTCCTATCTTTTCTGTCTTGTATCTTCTTTCTTCAATTAATTATCACCCGTCACTTTCTCCGCCGCCAACGTTGATAACACTGTACAACAGATTTTGACGTTTTTTTGATTTTATAACCGCCACTATGAAATTCTTATAGATTTTTGCGAGCTGAATACGAATCTGCAATCCGTTTTTCTCTAGGATGTACAGTTTTTAAGAAAATTAATGTTAAACAGAAATAGCAAATTATCAACTTTGGAAATTTGTTGTGCTTTTACCATAGCAGCTATTTAGTGGCTTTTTACACGAGAAAAATCTGTAAACTTTCCCGAATAAAACGATATAAATTGTTATTACATTGTAAACATTTAAACATGTTTAAATAATGATCAAAGTAAGAAAGACACCAAAAACGCACCAATTTTTGCTGATATTTTTCAATTTATTTAAAAAACTATGGGTCTAGGCGAAAATCTAACCATCGTACGTGATGAAGCAGACATTTCTGCTGAAGAAAGCATCAAGCGAAGTTACAAAATCACTTTCGTTTTCTTTTTACAAAATAAATAGTTCGGCAAAACACGCGCTGCTGCCAGTGGTACTCACTGTTATACAGGGTGTCCCGCGACAGGTGTAAGTCCGTGAAAGGGGTTGTAGAGGACGTCATTCTAAACAAGATTTTCCTTTGCAAAAATGGGGTTTGAAGCTTCGTTTTCGAATTATTAAGGAAAAACACGGACCAATTAGAGCGCAGGGATTACGCGCGCCGAGAAGCGGGAGCGACAGCTTCGAGCCTGCCTGCTGAGCGCGAGCGCGATCAAGTGCCTTTGCCTCGGAATAGTCTATCGTCTAACGAGAAGTCTTTACATCGAAACTCAGTTAAATAATGAACAGAACAGTTACAACTAATGCTCACTTATTCATTTTTCATGAATACGTGATAAGCAAATTTGAATCAGACTCACCTATTGTTTAAAAATAATCCTGTTCCAGTGAAATTGTGTTTCTATGACTTGTGAATCCGGCCACCCCGAAGGGGGCACGGATATGCCACCTCACCCGATCGGGTATAATGCTAAGTACTTCCTTGATCTACCTCCAACTACACCACTAACCAAAGAGGACCCGGTCCGATCAGTCGAGGCGAAGACATCACTTGACTCCATTATTGCTGCACCTAAGGAATTTTAATATTGGCTTACCAGTATTCCATTAAGGTATTAAAGACCCTCAACAGAGTATAGAAAGCCGTAGTAGTTCCTCACGCGGTAACCCGAAATCAGAAGCGATCGCCCGAAAAACGAGCGGGCACCCATCCTTCTTCGCACCGCGCCCCCAGTAGCTTTGACTTCGGTGATCGGACGAGAACCGGTAGTACCTACGGGGCTACACCGTTGGGGGCTGTGTTACAACAGATATACAGTACTTGAGTTTCAAAGAAATGCCAGAGAAAAGGTGGCCCTGAAAAGGGCCGATTATAAAAAGGGCTCTATATGGCCGCCGTTTGCCGCAATTGTCGCGCGAACATGCTTCTCTACGGTGTTTTCCACCCTGCGCAGCATATTGGGCGTGACGGAGGCAACTGCCTCGTGTATGTGGGCTATCAGTTCTTCCCGAGAGGAGACCGACTGTCGATAGACCTGATTCTGAAAAATTAATATCAAATTTAATTTTACTTAAAATACTTTGAAATAAATATTTTCTTAAGAAAATTCTGTATCTTACCTTCATGAATCCCCAAAAGAAAAAATCCAACGGGTTTAAATCTGGTGACCTTGGGGGCAACGCGACAGGGCCGAGGCGCTCGATCCACCTGTCCGGAAAGGCTTGGTCTAAGACAGCTCGAACAATTGTGGCATAATGGGCTGGAGCACCATCATGTTGGAAAAACATGTTCTGTCGAATTTCTAATGGAATTTCTTTCAAAAGAGTCGGCAGAACATGCTCCCAGAATGTTTTATATGCTGAACCGTCCAATCTGTTGGGCAGAATGTACGGCCCAACTTTAACATCCCCACAAATGCCGGCCCAAAGATTCACGGACCAGCGATCTTGCATTGCCCGTGGACGGATCGCATGCGGATTCTCATCTTCCCGCAAATGCGAATTGTGGGCATTAGAGCATCCTTCTCCGGTGAAAAGGGCTTCATCTGTCCACAAAACATATTTGCAGAAAGATGGATTCTGCTCGATCTTTCCCAAAAGCCAACCAGCATTTTGAATCCGTTGAATGTAATCTGCTGGATTTAAAGAGTACATATTTGTACGGATGCAGCATATTTTCTTGAAGAATCCGGTGAACCGACGACTTACTCATCCTAAAATAAAGCAGAAAAATACATGATTAAAAGATAAATTATAGCGATAATTAATTAATAAAAAATAATAAGTAAATAATATTTTACCGTCTTTTGTATAAATATTTATAATAATCAAATTATGACTTACTCCAATCGGTGACTGACGTCTCGTACGCTAAGAGTCCCATTCTGGTCAAATTGTTCGAGCACTTCATCAGTCCGTGCCGTGGAGATCTGACACGAGCGACCTGCACCTTCTCGTGCAGGTTGAAATGAGCCACTCGAATATAACCGTGCGGCTAATCGTCTAAAACAATTAGCCGACGGTAAACTTTGACCAGGATGCTCCTCCGCATACCGCCGAGCATCTTCCTCCGCATTCCCATTGCACTGCGCGAAGGTGAAAAACATTGCGTAGAACTCCGCGTTTGTTCGCGACGACATTTTGCACAATATTAATTGATTTTATTAATTCATTTACATATGTTGTCATGCGAACTTATCTTTTGTTTTATTCGGCGAGACGTTTAAGGGGTGGGGGAAGATTAAATGAAATCTGCCCTTACGGGGTAGCGATACGTATGGGGAGGTCGTTGCCTGTTGGCGACATGTTCAAGGCTACGTCGGGGGCGGGAGCCCGGGTGTCAGTACAGGTTAAAGCTGGACGCACATTGCGCATATGACTTCCACCGAGGAACTTGCTGTTCATCTGCCCGTCTCTGGCAATGTCGAACATCCTCCTCGATGTGTCAAGTGCTACTCGCAGTTGGGTGGATCCACCTCCACATCTCGGGGTTTGCGACGGCCTAGTCCGGTTGACCCCTATGCTGCACAAGCGGGGCTCCGGCAGGGTACCGCGCTCCCTCCTTCGGGAGGGAGAGGAGAGGGTTTTAGTGGGTAAACTGTGGAAACCGACACAACAAAATGTCGCCGGAAGCAGGAATCCCACACTACCTGGGTTATCTTCCCAGGTGTCCATAAAGGATTTCCCTCTTCTACAACAAAAAAAAAAAAAAAAAAAAAAGGGGGGCAGGGAGGTGTCGCATGCCTGCCGAAACAAGTCAATGTAGTTCAATCAATCACTCGCGTACGTCGTCTCCTTTTACGTGTATTAAACTTTCATTTCTTCTTTTTCATTACATAGTATTGCCAGTTTTTTTTTATTATTATTAGTAACATATCAAATTTGTGTCTGTATCGCTCAATTTCGGGGATAATATTATACAGCGAAGATTATAAAATTAGAAAACAATTAAAATTTGTCAGAAAGTGTTATTGAATACAGGGAACAATCGCTTAAACAAATTCAAGTACTGCATATATGTTCAAATAAACTGTACTAATTCCACCGGCGTAGGCTCAGTGATGAGTAGGGCTTCTCGTATGAGTCCCACACTACCACCGTGAGTAGAAGTGTACATAATTGTATTTACACCGCCGTTAGCAAAACAAAAAGAAATATTGCATATCTATGGAAGAGAATGTAATAATTGTAAAAATCGGCTCCTTTTGAAGCCATCATAGAAAGTACAGTTTTAACATGCTCATCACCATACCATCTATGTTCGGAGGATACATAAATTTATTTCAGTTAATCAATAATGTCATAAAGAACAATTTTAACTATACAATGATAAGTGTTATCATTAAACACTGTAAGTTATATCTAGAAATAATATTTAAATATCGTCAGAGCAATCGATCAGGTTTGTTGAGAATAGCATTACTATTAATTAGCATTTTTAACAAATTTGATGCGTTCGTTCAAGGTGTTAAAGTGAAAAGTGAAAGTGATCGTGTCGTGAGTTCCTTGACCTGACCATTGACATCAGCTGTCGAATGGTTGGAAATGATTCCAATCGGTAAAATGATCCAGTTTCTTCTAAGCAGGATAATTTGTGGCTCAATGGGTAAGTCACACTTAAATTCTTTTATCTCTTATTTCTTTCACATAACGAATAAAAGTATCGAATAAATTCGATTTTTCCTAATTATGTTAATAATGAGTAATTGGTTTATTTCTAATTCATGAATGAAGAATAATTCAACAATAATTCAGATGTTATTCACTATTCGATTTACCTTTTACCTTAATGCGCGCTCTCATTGGTCAGTGTTTTTTGCTAATAACTCGAAAATGGAGCCTCAACCAATATTTTGGCAAATGAAAAAGCTGTTCAGAATAGGCCCTCCTATCTCCCCTTTTCGGCTCTTACACTTATTGTGGGACACCCTGTATATATGTCGCGCATGTATGTAGTCACATGTACGTCGAACGCTGTTGGCTTCCTTAAGAAATATCGCGAGGTAGCACTCCACCAATACTACATTCTATTTCCTAGAGATGCTAGCGAACCATCAGTGTCGTTTTCTAATGCTGGATTTATAATTTCCTATTACACTTCCTCGACCGCTATAACCTTCGACATTACTGTAACCTGTCATGGATACCGTTTGTGCATCAATAATATTAATTCTGTTTCCTTACAGTTCATCTCGATATTTATTGGATACAACGATTTGTGCAATGAGGTATGTGTAGCGCCATCACCGTCGTCCATTTTGGAAACTTATAGAAAACATCTAATCAGTACCTTGAGAATATTACGGGATAATTTGCCAAGAACTTTCGTCGTTGTTATCATGATTCCTAATTTCAAAGCATATGCTGATGCGATGAAAGCTCAACCAATATTGAGGTGTTATATTGCGACACGAATTGCTTGCCCTTGTTTGTTTGGTTTGCAATATCAAGACCGAAAACCAGAATATTACGACATAATGAAAAGGTGGGTGTGACTTGGCGGATTCAAAATATATAGAAATTTTCATCATGGAATTGCACATACTTGATGTGTCGCAGTTTCAAAGGAATAGAGAACATGCTCTTATTTATATTTTATTTTCGTCCTTTATAGATGGGTGGAAGTGGAGGAAGACGTTGTTAGTTACCCAGAATTTAATACAGAAGATTTCACTGTTGTATCTTCACCTATATTTCAAAACTATACAACGCTACTTACGGAAGACGGACAGATAGAAATGACAAGTTTATCCTACGATTGTTTCCACCTCAGTCAAAAATTTAATGCTCAATGTAGGTAATCATTCTATCCAAACCGTTGAACCCTTGAAAAAGACGATGCTCACCTGTTAGTATTAGGTGATCCGAAGAATCCCTTGTGTTCTTCTAGAAGCTCTCCATGACTACTACTTAAACTCCCCCTACTAATTTCCTTGCAACATTTTATTGTTCTAAACTCCCTTTGCTTGTTCTAAACTCCTAGGTAAGCGGTGGTAGACACTTTTCCAATTGAACGCATTTAACATTGCATCTTTTCCAATTATTATTCTAGACACAAATATTTACTTATCGTTTGTAATAATTGGAATACCCATCGTGTTTGTTACAATAAATGTTCGTTAAATGCGCTTATTACACTTAAATATTAATCTTTCAATCGATTTATGATTTTCAAGATGCTAACGGTCTGTGGAACAGTCTGTTGGAGCCAGTCGGTAACAAATCGAGAGGCTTTCGTCGAGAGTACGAGAGATTTTTGTGTCCTACACCGGAGAAGCCATTTCTGATGACACGGGAGAATTCGCAGAAGGGATGAGAGAAATGATACTTCTCTATCTGTAGACGATGCTTAATGTGGGGCCAGAAATATGATCTCGAAACTTACAGAAGTTCGCTAGCATATTTGTTTCTCAAAACAATGCGGAAATGAAACCGTTTATTTACTTTCGGAATTTAATAGTTATTGTGTCGATATTTTTGTGAACCTGTAATGTCTAAATTTAATTTTACGAAAAAATTTACATAGGCTTTAAGAAATAATTTTACCTTGTTGTTAAGCCACGGTAAACGGCGAAAACGTAGACAAAAGTAATATCATCGATTCTAAGATAAATTATTCAAATGTTTTTTGATAAGATGATTGTATTAATGTTACAAATTAATTTTTTCGGTTGAAAATCAAATTTTGATTTGTTAGGTAACTAATACGGAGTACTGTACGTATGAATTTTTATCTCGGAAACTATTTATCGAAATTAGTTAAATCTTTTTTCATTTTAATCTTGATTATTCGAACTATCATAATAATATTTTTTTTATTGACAAATTAATTTTTTAATATCAGAAATGGTAAATAAATTTTTATTTTTTAAATTTTTGTTAGAAGTTTAAATATCGAATATGTAATATACACGGTCTGTCCGGAAAGTAATGCAATTTGTTCATTTCCGCAATTTTTCCTGGTCCGAACATGTTTGGACTTGTTGGAATATGTGGAGGGGACTCTTATCTTCATATCTTTGCAACCTCAACCTGATCCGCGCTCTGAAATCGTCAGAATGGTAGTAAACATAAACCTATTATTTGTGCCCGTGTCACGACGCGTAATGGAGAAAAATATCGAACAACGTTATGCGATTAAATTCTGCGCTAAGCTGAATAAAAGCCTCGCCGAAACCAACCAAATGATTAAGGCGGCATACGGGACTCTGCTCTTTCCTATTCTCAAGTTGCCAGATGGTTAAATTTGTTAAAAAATGGTCAGGAAAACGAGGAGGATGACTTCTGCCCTGGACGGCCGACAAGCACCACGAAATTGACGAAAATGTTTCCGTATCCATGAACTTCTTAAGAGTGATCGACGACTGAGTATTCGAATGATCGCAGAGACTCTCAACATATCGAAAACAATTGTGCACAACATTGTACTCGAGAAGAGATCGCCACTATGCGGCAGCTGTACCACGACAACGCTCACAGCAATACCGCTCTGCGCGTTCAAGAATTTCTAGCCAAGCACAGATTGGTAACGTTACCACAGCCCCCTTATAGTCCTGACATGGCTCCAGCAGATTTTTTCCTGTTCCCGAAGATCAAGTCTGACCTCAAAGGATTCCATTTTGGAACCATAGAAGCGTTTCAAACCGACGTGACGAAGGCATTAAGCGTGAGCGAAAGCTTCGAGTCTGACGGCCGATAGTCGTCGTGAACAAGCGTATCGATACCGCGTCGGTATAACAGGAAGCTATTAGGTGACAGTTATAACAATTATCACAAAAATATGAAAAGTATATGTATTTAATATTATAACTTCAATAATGAACGACTAAATCAGAAGAACTAAATAGACATAATCGCATAATGAACAGAAAACTCTATAAATTAAATAATACGCGTTCGGTGAATGTAAAATTAATCTAACAAAATGAAATTCTGTGGTTAATGCTTTACGATGAATCCTACCTAAGTCTGATTCTCATTCAAAGCTAACTACGTTTTTACAAAATTATCACGATTCGATATTCTAAATACAATATCAATACTTTAAAAGTCTAGCGTTACGCGGAATCCTACCTAAGTGTAATTCTCTTTTAAGCTTGTCTAGATTCGCTTTTACAATATTTTTGAGATTAATACTTTAAATCGATTTTCTAACGCGGTGTAGTCGACTACGTGAAATTCGCTACGCAAGATTCGATAATGACAGAACAATATTCTTTAATTGATTCAAAATCCTAAGATTGACTCGATTCAAGACTCTAAAGTTTGTGAGAAAAATGTATGTTTCGTCGGAACAGTTACTCTTTTTGATTTTGACTCGACAACTAATTGTCCAAGACCCTTCTAGTTGGAGCGCACGTTGACACCCAAAACCAGATCGCCTCAAAACCAGATCGCCTAATTGGGGAGCCTGTTGTTCACTGGCTACTAGAACGACCCAACGACCCAGAATCAGATGAACAGCATACGTCCAACAGGGTAGCAAATTAAAAATGACTCTAATTATAAAATCGTAATTACTCGACTGCCACCCAAAAGACACGGGCTTCAGACACCAAGCTGCTCGAAGTGGGGAGCTATTAAACTGCCCAGAGCTAACTCCGAGAATCTGACGGCGCGTTTAGTAATTCGACAAAAATTATAATATATGTTAAAGTAGCTGAGAGCTCTCGTTTTGATGTCTCAACCTTTCTTGGCGCTGAGTATAGCACTCTCCTGACGGAGTTTCAGATACAAGACCGCTTGAACGGGGAGCCTGTTGTTCACTGGCTACTAGAACGACCCAGCGATCAAGTATCTAAATGGCGTATACCCGCTCTTCCAATCAAGAGTTAAAAATCGTTTCGGCTCTGTCCAGCGAAAACTGTTCCGGATAATATTTGGCTAAGACTTCTAACTAGCTTGACATCGAAAATTGTTCTGCTGCTTAGGCCGGTTTCGCTCGGCCTTTTATACTCGAATTCCCCACCCTTTCAGAGGTTATGAGGTATGTAATTTCGCGTACAATTTACATATAATTGTTAATTAGACGTTAATTAATAAAGCAAACGATTTTTTACCATTGCCAATAATGTTTTCCGAAGAGTAGTTAATGTTTTTAATACAAAAATAATTAATTAATAGTATATTAGCAAAAAACATATTTTCTGTCCCTTTCTACATTTTACGCACGTACTCCCGTAAGGAGCTGAACTATATGTCGAAACGTACGATGCTCGGAATATTCCATAGATCACGATTACAATTTACTATTTGTCTGAGTTAATAAAATAATATCTGACTTTGAGTATCGGGAATCAAACTTAACATGACATTTGCTAACTTTATACATTGATGGATTTAATTAATTAATGATTCTAATGACCAATAATACTGTTAATTGAAATTATATATTCTGTCTTTCTTTAGAGATCGCGTGCCGATTCCATGAAATCCTGTCTAGCGTCGTGTCACCTAGGCACGTAGCATTTCGGGATCTTCCGTACGAAATATTTACAATGCATTATTTACAATACATTATTTACCCAAATAGAATAATATGCAAATTTGGCCGTCAATGACTCGGCTTAACATATGATTGAATTAGCTTTCCTGTATTTTAATTCAACAAATAATTATTTAATAACTTTCATATTTAATAGCATTGTTAATGGAAAAATATATATTCCATCCTTTTCTAATATAGCGTATTCTTTTTACGCGTCCTGAGCTAGAATCGCAACGCGTGGAATATTCCATACAAAATCTATGTAATACATTATTTATTTTAAATAAGTAAAATAATAAATGAATCTGATACTTAACAATTGAATTTAACATTTAACTAGACAGTTCATACGTTTGTTGGACCTAATAATTATTTAATAACATAATATCTGTAAGTAGAGAAATATATATATGTATATGTTACCGACAGTTCGACCAAATTTTGATGGTAATTGACATGTCTAATGTCGCGGTCGGTAATAGAAAAATACAGTCGATAATTGGAACTGAAATACCTTAACAGTGAGACAGTTCTGAGGGCGAAAAAAAAACAAAAAATTTCTCCAGGAATGTTACAAATGTTCATTTGTTTCTTCGATTGCAGAGGTGTTGAGCACGCTGAGTTCGTTCCTCCGGGTCAAACTGTCAACCAGAAGTTCTACTTGGAGGTTTTGAAAAGATTGAGGGAGAGTATCCGGAAGAAAAGAGCAGATCTTTGGCGCACAAGCGACTGGTTCTTCCATCATGACAAATCGCCGGACCACACCGCTCTTTCCGTATAGCAGTATTTGACCAAAAACGGCATGACACCAATTATCCACTCCCTCTACTCACCGGATCTAGCCCCCTGTGATTTCATTTTGTTCCCCAGACTCAAAAGAGACACGAGAGGAAAGGGTTTTGCCACTGTGGAGGAGGTAAAACAAAAATCGCTGGAAGGCCTAAAGAACATCTCGATAAGTGAATTTAGAAAATGTTTTGAACAATGTAAGGGTCGTTTGCAGAGGTGCGTTATGGTCAAGGGAGAATACTTTGAAGGTGATCAAAATTTGCTGTCAAAAATATTAAGAAATAAAGAAGTTATGACGAAATTCCCGTTTCTTTTGGGTCCCCCCTCGTGCAAAGCTCTTTTTGAATCTGTGAGAGAGACGCTCTGGTCCAATAACGATATATGAAGATAATATGATTTGCATTAGTATCGCAAAAACAACTCGAGTAGTCACAAAAGATCGAAACATATAGATATAAAGTACCATTTTTCAAGAGATCAAATTGAGAAAAATGTAATAAAACTTGAATTTATTTCCACAAGTGATTAATTAGCAGACAAGTTGACGAAGCCATTACCAGCATCCAAATTACTGAAATTTACTTAAATCCATAATAAATGTCTTTGGTCCATAATAAAAGTCTACGTTCGCGTCTAAACAGGTTATTATCCCTGTTCAAATTCAGATTTCTGAGAAATGTTGCTACATGTGTATGAAAAATTGTATTCTATATTTTTAGCTGTTTTTCACGCAGGTAGCGATGTTGCATCACTAGATCATCACATGTTGCATCACATGTTTTGCGTGAATGAATGCATAGATGTTCATATGAATGCTGTCTCTTTATCACGATACCTATAACTGGTGTTGAAATAACTTCAGCATATTGATTCCTAATTGGATACTTCTCATAGGACTGGTTGGAATTTCCAATATTTTGAGACCTCTAATCTGCGACTTTCACGCTAGAATTTTATGAACCTTGATTTCTGATAAAGTTTACAATTTTATTACATCCTGTTCACGATAATACTCGACAGTAGTCACGTGTAATCGGTATCAATTCTTGGAACTGGTCAATCAAATCTCTGAACTTGTTTATTTGTATTTACCCCTTGTACCCATGATTGTGTAACGCTTAAGTTATCGATATAATAAATATCAAAGTCAATAACTAACAATATATGTATAATTCTGAGCTTGTTTTAACCAAAGCTTGCTTTAATTTTAATTACTGAAGTAATTAATTCCGTTTCTTCGTAACAGTATTAATTTATAATTTATGGAAAATAAACCGATTATTTCGACTCATTGCTCGAGTCTTCGCCCTTAAGAACAGAGCTAGACAAGTCTCAGTACAGTATGCATCCCCAGTTACGGAGGTTTAATCCCGTTTGAACAGTTACATATTAATTAGAAAGTAATCTTACATATTTTTACATACTGTGTAACTATTATATTTTCACGAATGTGACAGCTGTTTTATCACGAATTAAATCACACTTCATCAATAATTTGATTATTGCGTCGTAACTGCAGATATTAAATGCATGATGTTGCACTATTGCAACATACTATTTCAAATTATATCATACCGAGTACTGACCTATGCATGAACTTGCAGAAGTGCAACATAGTTACATTTTTAGTATATACGTGAAATAAACACTTTTCCGAATTGTATAATTACCTACTAATAAAATATGTATTGCAATCAGGTCTCATTATTTTTTTCCTTACTTTTACAAAAATTATGCATTTAAGGATTAAATATGACTTGGATTTTAGGGATCATATGGGCCTTCTAGAAGAAACCATAATAACACCATGAAACATCTTATTCTTATGGTATATCTTGGAGTCAAATTTGGGACAAATTTAGGAGATGCATTTAGACATTTGAGAATTTGGAAATTTGGCTATTTGAGGATTTGGGAATTTGGCAATTTAGAAATTTGGAAACTTGAGAATTTGAAAATGTGAGAATTTAGAGTTACATGCCGTAATTTGAACAGCGTGAAAAGCGCTAGGCCACGTAAAATTTATAAATTTGATTCTTTAATACAACCCACACTGCTAGATTGTATTATAGTAGGAACTGTCACCAGGATATGTTGCGTATATGCAAAGGGTAAATGGTTGCAACACGGTTCCAGAAACACAATAGTATATTACAAACTCACTCTCTTACAAGTGTTCTTGGCGCGGAAGTAATGTGTGTTAATATATTACCTATTACCGATTGCTCGGTTTTGACATACTTGCAATGTGGATATTCGACGTAGAGATAATGTTTGTGCCGAATAGGATTGTTCACTGGATCTATAAAGTTGATACTACGTGAAAAGGGAAAAATAGGAAATGTGCAAGTCAAAATGAAACTTGGTATTGTCCACGGAGTATGCTAACGAGAGAGTTTATATATTACTCGAAAGAGTAGGTTGCGTTATTATTTCCCACGGATGTGGATGTGTATGCTTACGTAAGTGTGTATGCTTTTCTGGTTTTGAAGCAAGTACAATCAGACCTCGACCAGTCTCTTACTTGCAACAGCCTCTTGTTTTTTGAAAACAGATATGAGTGTGACGCTTGAACACTTTCCTTTCTCATAATGGTTAAAAAAGTTTCGAGTGAAGAGTGCTGGCGAACGAAAAAATGAAAAAATCGGCATCCGAAATATTAGAAATTGAGAAGTTGGTAGTTTGGTAGTTTCAAAATTTGGCAGCTTGCCAGTTTAGTAATTTGGCAATTTGACGATCATCTTGGCCTTGACATTTGTCATCAAAGTCACATCCCCGAGTAACATTTAGAACGCTAAAGTCGCTGACTATTGTTTACTAAAAATTTGTTAACAAAAAAACGATCAATATATACACCGCAATTTTCCCGAAAGTCTGAATTTTGCCATGGGCATAGCGTTTATATTAGTAATTTATTTTAGTGTTGTAGCAGACATATAGACGCAGGAGCTCCATTAATCTTTCTATTATTATTTTACTTTATCCATCAGTTATCTAGTTTTTATGTACTTTTTGTCCTTCAAGGTCACGTGGAGGTCATAGTATTATAGGTTCGTTGGATTCGTAACTTCAGTTATCATGAAAGTAGCGATGAAAGTATACCGTCTCATTTAAAAAAAACTTTAACGACATTGAAATCTCGGAAAAAATGACATGAAGTCAGAAGTCCCGTTTGAACAAAATAATATTATTCCCCGACATCTTTTATCATAAAAAACAAGTACGATCTTCCAGATGGTCAGGTTAAGTAAGACAGTCCATATGTATACAAATTGTCACAAGAATGTTGTTTAGAATTTATATTTTGACGCGTTAATCTTCATGTTATCCATGTTTGGGTGACGCAAGTAAGTCATTCATTTTCCAAGAAACATTCTTGCGTATGTATCAACTAATAAATCATTTTTCTAAATACTTCAAGAATAAATGGTTTCTATCACGATAACGATGTCTTTACGTCAATCTGCAGAATCATATATTAATTTAAAAGTATTGCTACATAAATATTGCGCTCTCTGTTATTAAACAATGTCTTTTCATAAGGGATTTCTTTTAAGCAAAGAAATTAAATATTTATAGCGTATTTAATGAAATAAAAACACATGTCTGTCTTACGAGGCCATTTTAATCGTTGCAAATGTTTTTAATACTTTAATTTCGGAGTGTGTATACATTTTGGCGCCCTCTATTATGGTGTATTTGAATTTCGTCTTAACCTAGTATTTGCACTTGTGGAACTTGGAATGGCATTGAAGTTGTGACAAATATCCGCTCTTGAAGGTTTCACATTACAAATAAGATTGAGAATCTTGTGGTGCTTCAGAATTTATTCGAATTTAAAAACAAAGGTTTGTAGTTATTCAATTTATTTTATTTTCACTACATGAGATCATTTTACAATACAACACGCATTTTATACGGCGAAGATACCGTTTATAACCGATTTTTAAATTTTATTCGTTAATAATTACATTTAATTATACAAATTTTGTTCATGGTTTCTTGTTCATGTATTTGTTGTTTCGATAATTTTAATACAGAAGCTGTGTAATTGGTATAGGATCAGTAAGTGGTATATCTACAACAAATTAAATTTCTCTACACGTAATAACGACGAACAGTGGTGGGGATACTTGTACCAAGCGATATCGCTTTATAAAAGGCGATAGTTATAAGCAAAACGCAGTTTCGTAAAAGCCGCTATAAGGAGTGCGAAAATTCAATTAAAAGGGACGAATACGATCAAAAAAATGTCAGCGTTAAATTTCCTGTTTAACTGTATCATCCTTTTAGTTGGATTTCAAGGAATTCTGTCGATATACACTGTGCGCTATGATTATAATTACACGCATGGAATCGGCGCGCATAAACTTCACACCAGAGCACGGACTTGGAATGATGCGCGAAAAACTTGCATTGAGGAGGGTGGCCATTTAGCAGTCATCAATTCTCACGCGGAAGAGAAAGTAAGTTCACTTGTACTTTTTGGTAACCAACTTATAAAAACGAAATGGAAAATTCTCTGTTCGCCGTGTGTTTACGTATACCTCGGAAAATATTCGAAGGATGTTTACGTACGTTTCACGATCATGTAGAGCGATAGTTAAAGGTTTTCGTATATCAATTGTCGTATTAGAATTTTATAATCGAATTTCAATAATTTCTGAAATTTCTGAAATTCATTACCTTATATACCTGCTGTGCATCACGAATATTTCAAAATACTACCACATAAAGAGCGTAAATAAATAATAACAATATCTTATGTTAAGTTTAGCAATATATAAATATAATTAACTTTCAAAATAAAAAATACCTTAACCCTATTTTATTTCTTGTTATTATTTATAAAGAAAATTGGATTAATACGAAATATAATTAAAATAATATTTAATTTTTCATGATTGAAATTAAATGACGTTTGCAATAGATTAATTATGAAAGTGGTGCATGTTCATTTATATCCCGTAAATATTTTGGTTACACTTGTCTGAAAGATATTTACAATATCAGATTACACATTGATAAATTAGTATAAACATTGTCAGATTTTACATAATTAACCGATATTTTTTAATTGACTAATATGTTAATCTTTCATTTTCTTGAAACAAAAGAAAAAGGACTTGCCACTTTCAAAATAAATGGTCCATATATTACTGTTTGTTTCCATTCTGACGTACGGACGTCTCTTTCGCTCGTTGTTCTTTTCTACGTACGGCAAAACATCAATCAATGTAGGACCTCAATGATATAAGCAAAAGTTCAGACCGGAGGAATTGGCTAATATCAAATATTTACTGTATGTCGTAAAATTCTTACATGCATTAAGAAAAATTCAAATTAACGTAAAGATGAAATCTCTTATAAATATTCTTTTGAAGTTCATTCTTTTTAATTCGTTATTGAAGATTCTCGTTAATTTCTTAAGACCTCAAATTATCGATATACTTATATTATCGTAAAGATACTAACATGCCGTCAACACTTCAATAACGACATTCTTTAATGAAAATCAAAATATTTTCCTGTTTTTCTTTTATTTCATGTTAATTTCATATAACAAAAGATGAAGAAATTTCAGGTTTTTAAATTAGCAAATTGTAATATTTAGAAATTGTTTAAACTTCGAATTTTCAAATTTACAAACCGTGGAGTTGAAAAATTTTCAAATTTAGGAACACAAAAACTTCTCCAATTATTGAGCTTACGATTAGAGTTATGTAAAAAATTTTTACATGTTCAAACTCCAAAGTACGACTTAAAAAATTTCGATACTTCGAAAGGCTCTAGCCGAATAAGGTGGTCAAATGTGCCCTTGAGTCAAATGAAAAACCCAATACGTCAGTTGGTAGAATATTCAAAAAAAACATCTCACACCAAGTTTCAACCCCCTATCTCATCCGTGGGAGTAGTAAAAGGGAAAAAACGGAATTCCGGTTTTTTGCCTATTTTGCCTATTTAATTTCGTACAAAAATTCTGAAGAAATTCTGAAACATTGAGATCCACATAGCGCATGTTATAGAATTTTTTCAGATTTTTTTATTAGAATGTTCAGAATGTTTTTCAAATGAGATTACATAGTTTATTATCATAATGACCTATAACATTGTGATTCTCGCGTGACCTTAAACATGATACATTTAGAATATAGTATGTCCGAACTAATCATTATATTAAAAGGAAGCAGTGTCTAGGGAGGGAAGTATAACATAAAAACATTTATGTTTATCAGCTATTACAGAATATCGGTGGATGCATAAAGTATAAAGTTATTTTTCTTATTGTGCAGAATCAATTTAAGGAAATTGTAAGTAACAATGGATACGTTTAATCACTACACTGTTGTGTTATAGATGTATAATACTAACGAATATTAAACTCTATTATAGTCAAATATCCAGAAAGATTAGCAAAATTGTATATAGCGTCAATTGTTTAGAGTTTACTGAAACATCTACAATACAGCTCTATCAAATTGCCAAATAAAAAAATAATGCGTTGAGCAAGACACGGTAAAAATACTTCTAACGTTTTGATAGCAATTACTGAAAAATACTAATTGTAACTATTTTATTATCGGTATACATTATCAAACATCTATAAATTCTTCGTATTCAAAATCATGTGAAGGTTATATTGTTACAGATCATTGAATTATTTTTACTTACTTTACGACTATTTTTACTAACTTGAAATATCGAAACATACGACTTTGAGAACAAGCGTTTGTTTACCGTAATGTTTGTGTCACTACATAAAATAATTTATACTTTTGACATTTCTGAATACCATTGCCAATAACGGACATGCCGCCTTGTTTGATAAAGATATCTGAAATGGATTATACAAAATAGGTGCACCAGACCGCCGATCTTACCTTGTCCGGATAACAGTAACAAACCGGACTACAAAATGATCCAAACACTATTCTGATCAGATAGATGTCTCGTGAGTCTTGAAATGATTCTTTTTGCTTCTTACATTAGTTCGAAAGTTAATTCGCATCTACCGTAATAAGTTCGTTTCGCAATTCGATTTTAATGGTATTATCTGAAAGGGAGGGACGTGTTTTAATTTACGATGTCCCGTTAGACTTGAATTAAATATATTATCCGTCTTTTTGCTCTTTTACCCATCAAAAACACATCATTAACGCTCGAGAAATGGCACCCGTTGAAAATGTAATTTATAATGATTCTGATTTAAAGTAGGTCGGTAGTGTCACTTGCACTAAATTCCACCCTAATTCTTTTTTTCTTTCTTCCAGGTATTACTGGATTTATTTCAGCAAGCGGGTCCGATAATGGGTGCCTTTGTGACCCACGCAGCCCATATAGGTACACACGATCGGTTCGGAGAGGGCGATTGGACGACGATATTCGATGAATCGCTATCAAAAGCTGGCTTTACGAAATGGAGTGATAAGTGGGGTGGACAGCCAGATAATGCGTGGGGAATTCAACATTGTGGCTCACTTTTAAAAGATGGCGGAATGGACGATAGAGCCTGCGACAAACGGCTTGCGTTCTTCTGCGAACTGTCTATTTCATAGTCTGGGATTGCTGCTTTATGGTACTGTGAAGTTTTCTCGAAGACCTTTCAAGTGAAGGACAACCATCATTTATGCGCTTACTGACCTGAGCATGCACTCAGTGACACGCAGATTCAATTGTCAGTATGGTTTGCAAATGCGCACGCTTATCTTAAAAACCCAAGACAATACCTGTTATTTGTAAATCGCCTTAGAACTGAATATGCAATTAAATCTGCGTGTGAAATGAGGCGGAAAACATTATTTGATATAATATTAAAATTAATTCCACTTTTTCCCTCTGAATTACAACATACACGCTCAAAACTCTTTGTAATTCTAATTTAATTTTTCTTTCCCTCAGTTCTGATGGTCGGAAACCATAATAATGTTAATTGACTGGCGATTGATGTCGCTGATGTGCGATCGCTATACTACGTCGGTCGATCCGGGCGGGAATTTAGTTAGTCGCAGACCAACTCCCATGTAATTAACATGTTATTTTTCTTTCTTTCAATATATGTATATTTTGTGAAAATCATATTGCGAGTTATTTTTACAACAAGATCAAGTCAGATCCAATTCTTTTTGCACTGTATTCGCCAATTTTTACCGAATAGAATGACATCAATTAGAACACGGGGACTCCCGGGAAAGTATAACAAAATCCTTGATGAATTTTTAAATATTAATTAATGGTTACGAAAGAAACGCTGTGATATAAAATCTCAACTTTCGAGAAAGTATACTATTTTATAAGTGTTGTAACGAGGCAAAAAGTGCCTCGTTATGAGTGGCCCGCCGGCTTCCCTCCTCCGCCCAGGCGAATCCCACGTCGCACAGTGGGGTATTTGGCCCGAAAAACCGGACAAAATTATTTTAGCGTCGTTCATAGGTTCAAGGTCATAACATAATAGGTCGTTGAATTCGTCTCGACGTTGGCTACAATATTCTCAAATCAAAAATAATTGTTAACATTTAAAAAATCAAAGTGACCTTGATTTTTTGAAAAATAATAAAAAATTTTGAAATTTTATATACTGAAGTTTGTAGATGTCTAAATACCATTTACATTTTGTTTGGACCATTTTTTTCTCAGATTGTTGGAAACCGTTGAAAAGTAGGGTCGATGGTGAAGTGCTACAATATTAAAATATTCAAATGCTTTCAACAGCGCCCACGAGATTTATTTGGTGCATCTCCACACCTTTACCGAGCTATTTCAATTAGCTTACATATCGCAGGTTAACATAAACATCATAAGTGTCGATACTCTGCAACAGTTTCTTTTAGAAAACTTTGTCACTGGGAGTTTCTCAAGCAGATCAGGTTTTATGATCATGAACATGCACGCCGGCGTACGTGAAACGCGGCTAAACGTTTAATGCTAAATTAGCTATAAAACTTGAATTCGGATAAATCCGGAATAAAATTTTGTTGGCTTATAATCGGGAATCTCTACCGATTGTAATGGTACCAATACAAGCCTCTGATATCGCTCAGAAATATAACAAAATCGTTAATGAATTTTTATAATGGTAAAGAAAATTACTGATTTATTGATTATTTTCAAATATTAATAACTATATAAATAAGTATGATAAAAGAAAAATGAAAAGTGTGGAAGAATGCTACATAGGTACCTAAAAAGGATCTGTAATGAAAGAAATTTCACAACTGTTTTAAAAATATAAAAGTCACTAGTAAGTGCACGATATATTATGGCGTGGTTGGAAAGACAAAACAGGTCATAAAATCTCTCAACTTTGGATTAAGTTTAGTACTTTCTGAGTGTACTAATGAAAAAAAAAATATAGTACATTGTTCCTCATATATTTAAGAACCTCAAATAATAAAAAGTTTACGGTTTACGCAAAATTTTTGAAATTTACTTTTGTCCGGTTTTTCGGGCCAAATACCCCACTGTGCGCCGCTGGAGCGCCGAAATGGAGGGATGCGTGTGTGTTTTTCTGCGTGCGCTCCCCCCCCCCACTCTTCCCCCTTTTCGCGCGGTAGCCACCGAGCCGGAAGAGGGGCCCGCAGCTACGGTCGCGGGGGCGGCCGCCACCCGAGCGACGGTAGCGGGGGTGGGCCCGCCTGAAGACCTCCGCCGCCTGCTAACCGGTCGCCGAGCTGCCTGTCAACCTCCGCGGGGGCGACCGGCAGCCAACTCTGCAAATCCAGCCCGGACCGCCGGGCCTGTGGACCAGCCGCCCCTAGCCATCACCTGAAGGGGGCCCCAGGACCCGGCCACAAGGAAGAACGCGGTGGCTCATCTCTAATGCCAAAATCTTCGGGGAGGGGGAACCCCGCGCACCGGGAGACGAGCCGGCGGAAGAAGAAGAGAGAGAAGCAAGCGAGCCGCGGAACCCGTAGCACCACGCGACCGCCTCAAAATTTTCTTATTTGTTATTCCGCGCATTTTTATCGTTTCTATTTTCTTTTTATTTTTGTTCTTCCCTTTTCTTTTCTTTCTTTTTTTTTCTCTGTGTTTCGCGTTGGTGTAAGTGCACGTGTGTGTGTACGTGCACCAAAGAAGTCTTCGTCGGTCCGAACCAATTGCCACGCCGAGAGACCGCCCCTGTAAAAAGGTAGGACCTCGCCTCCCGGCGAGTTTATCTTTGTGTGTGTGCGCGCGCAAGTTATTAATAAAAAGTTTAAAAGTATTTGTCTCCAAATTAAAACGAAAGTGAGTGCAGTCTCATTACACAATTGGGTCATTCCACGCTGTTTCGTGGTCAATAAGCTCGACGAGTTTCTCGAGTCGGCCGATCACGATGAGACTCGCTAGTTTAATCCTAGCTAGGATCCGGAGCAAGGAATTGGTTTTATACAGTCACGGTAGTGTTTTTGGAAGAAAAATATACGCTTAACTGTTCACAATACGATTTAATAAGACACTTGATAGTCACAACGGTACACTGGACGATTATTTTATCGACAAAGGTTGACGGTTGAAAAAACTAAAGTTCGGTTGGTTGAAAATCACTATCTGGAAAACCTCTAATACTGCGGACTCTATGACTCGTTACGAGGTTTTGGTTCAAACACAGCGGTTATAGATCGCACGCACGATCCGGTCGATGACGTGGCGATAGATCTAACTCTGCGCGGGAGGACTTAACGCGTGTATGACGCCGTTTACGTTGCGCAGGGTCGTAACAAAGGCTCGGGAGTGCCACGGTACTATCTTTTCGGAACACACGCCAAATCGATCACTTTTGGAAGTCACTATCTGCGATTTTGCTCTAATCGAAATATGTTGTAGTCCATGTGAAATTAGTGGGGGGGTTTAAGTCATCATTTTGCCGGTTTCGAATTTGTTAAGGAATAACAAGCCTTCAAAGTTTACAATTTTTGCCCATTTTTACGAAAATATGCTTCACTTACGAATGTTTTTTTCAGAAACTACTCAACCGATTTAGTTAAATTTTTTTCTGTTTTATTCATGAAGGATTGGGCTATTTTAAAATATTTTTTTTCACTTTGTCAATTTGTTATAAATTGTCGGAAAATTTAAACAAATTCTCTTTTTGCGTTTTTGTCAATGAGCGGCGTAAGGAGTTAAAATTTGAAAAAAATATGGTCATATTCTTTGAAGCTTCCCCTTTAAAATGAGTCTTTCAGAACGATGGAGCCTCGAAAATTGACGTCACTACAAGCTGGAAAAGGACGCGGGATACCTCCGTTTCAGGTAGGTAAGTCTCAGCTATTATGATCGGTTGTTTTATATAGAATGCTAATTAATGATATGTTAAACTGAATTATTAATGTTGGAATATCTAGCTGCAAAAATAAGTCGAGTGTCGAAGATCAGTGACAATGTCTTTTCATAGCCTAACAGTCCTCAGGTCAGAAATTGAATGTCTGCAGTTTGTCTCTCCGGAAAGGGCCGAGTAATAAACAACACATGAGCACTTCTCTGAGTTTTTCTTCAACAGGACCCAACAGAGGTTTTTCCTCTTCCTAGCTTTTTCTTTTGATATTTTTATTTTGGTTTTAGCTGTCGTACAGTGCAGACATGATCCGTGTTTATAGTAATAAAGTTTCAGTTTTATTTAATTTCGTGTGTACAATTTATTTTAAGTTATAGAAACCATACCCTGTTTCCATTAATTAGTAATCAAAGTCGAATGTTATTTTATTTGGATAAACAATATATTGTAAATGTTTCATATGGAATATTCCGAAACACGACGCGCTACGTGCTACGACGCCAGCCCCGGATTTCTTAGAATTAGTGCGCAATCTCTAAAAAAAGATAGAAGATATATTTTCAATTTACAATGTTATTAGACACTAGAATTATTAACTAATTAGACCAATCAATATATATGAGGCTAGTTAATGTTATGTTAAGTTAAATTATCAATAATCGAATTCAGGTATTATTCTATTAGTCTAAATAGATATTAAATTGTAAAAGTATTGCACGGAAATTTCCAAAGCAGCGCATGCTTCGACGTTTAGCCCAGGTCCTTGTAAAATTCGTGCGCAATGAGTAGAAAAGGACAGCGAATATATTTCTCATTTAAAACGCTATTAATCCCGCATCGCGTCAAACTCCCCGAGTATTCGGAAAGTCGAACTCTGGTGGGATTTAATTAATTAGACTGAATATTGTTGTCCGATGGACCCGTTTATTATCTGGAGTCGCCACAATCAAAGTTACTGTCAACTCGTAAACGAGATGAAATCGAAGTCCTCAAAAGGCAAATGCAGAAAGCGTTCGAGAATATCAAAACCGAAGTGTCTTAAGGGGTAACACCACTCTAGGATTTTCAAAAAGTCGATTTTTTTTTTTTGGCTTAAACGATGCTTTAGGGTCATAGAAACAGAGTGCCATTTGATTTATTGTGAACAACAAATTTTAATAGAGTCAATTATCAATTTTGCCGCAGCTTCTCAGAGCGCGCACTGAGTACTTACGCGGCGTGCTGCGATTCATGGCTTTTGTATTACTCTTACCATTTAAAATAATAAGTACATCTGTTACCTACAAAACAAACGGTTGTAGAGGAAGGTAGAAGAGAAGGCGAACATCGACCTGAATCGCCAAATGTATGGTGCAGGAATCGCAGATTAGAGGTAAACAAGAAATTGAAGGATTAAAATGTTCATAAAACTTCAAACGCGTTTTTCTCGAAACCACTTTTGTCATACTGGGAGGACGGATTTCTCGGTGACTATTGTATGGATCAAATTGAAATTTTTACAGTAGCTTCACAACAATATCCTCCATGGTAGTACGTAGCCGTTTTTTGATTGAATGTAAACTTTTTTTTTTATAAACAATTCAATGCACATTTTTCATGCAAAAAGTCGATTCGTTTCTTAAAACATGCATAACTTCTACAAAAATTGATTAAACAAAAAACCCCTACGTACAACCAAGGCCAATTGTATATAGATTATAAATTTTTTTTATTTCTTATTCCAAGTCTCACACATGGCGAGAAATCCGTCCTCCCGTGGCGGTGTTTTTACAAAAGCTGTTTCCACCGATGGGCTCTGCCGCCCCCATTTTGTACGAAAATGACAAAAAAAAAATTATTTTTCGTACTTCAATATATGTTAAATAAATCCTCTGAAAAGAAATTCTTTTCCGCTTGTCATACTTCCAAAATAAATTGTCAAATTTAGGTCTCTTTTTCTGGCTCTAGAATGGTGTTGCCCCTTAACAAATATCGAAAACAGAAGTGTGTGCCTCGAGGCCCTCCCGCATTTTATATTGGACATTCCCCTGCGACGTTGCCTAGCAACCACACCGATTCCACGAGGAACCGGCGGCGCGCCCTTCGCCGATCTTTGTTACTCCGCCATCACTGTGCGGCCGAACCGCCGAACGCTACTATGCCGCTGTCCCTCTGCGGCCGAGTCGCCACGCCGCTATGCCGCGTGCCGACACCGGCGGCTCGCCGCTATCCGCTTTCAAACGGAGCGGTCCCCGCTTTTGTCCGGGTTTCTGGGAAATGCCCGTCAGAAGACGTTGCCGAAGAATGTCTTTCTTATCCGCCGAAGTGCGCACCAGGTTCGCCGAAATATAGCGGCTGCATCAAATACTTATTAATTTGCGCTTTACTTGGAATCTCAGAGCATGTGCCACGTGTCGCGTGTCGCGTGCCCGGGCACGTGTACACTTCTTAGAAAATAATCGCGTCCAGCCAACCGGACGCAGAGCGAGCCAGCTCGCCCCCGCCCGGGTTCTTACCTCTCCCGAGCAGTGTGGCTCTCGGTGCTATGGTAAGCATCACCCCTCCCGGGCGATTTCTATACTCCCGGTGCTATGGTGATGTTCTTCATGCCGTAACACTCATAATGTTCGACGAATACGGCCACAGGTTTCCCTGTGCACGTAGGGCTTCGAGGTATGGCTCCCATACCTGCTGCTTTTGATCAGCCGCCCCCGAAAACCCCTCTAACTACACCCGATCGTCTGTGTGTTTGGCTATTACTCCATGCTCTGATATTTCCTCGCAACGCCACATTCTATCCGTAACAAAACCATTATTTTTGTATTAAAAACATTAACTATTAATCAGAATACACTACTGACGATGTAATAGAATCATTCGCTTCATTAATTAATGTTCAAATAAAATAATTAGAAATTATACGTAAAATTATATACGTTGAACATAGGGGTAGTTTTCCAGAGCCTTGAAAAGTGAAAAGATCTCGAGTATAAAAGGTCGAGCGAAAGCCGCCTAGGGTGCAGAACAGTTTTCGAAGTCGAGCAAGCTAGAAGTCTTCAGATAAGTATAATCCGAAACAGTTTTCGCTGGTCAGAGCCGAAATGATTCTCAGGTCTTGATTGGAAAGCGGGTATACGCCATTTGGATACTTGATCGCTGGGTCGTTCTAGTAGCTAGCGAACAGCAGGCTCCCCATTCAAGCGGTCTTGTATCTGAAACTCCGTCAGGGGAGTGCTATGCTCAGCCCCAAGAAAGACTAAGACATCAAAACGAGAGCTCGGAGCTACTCATACATATTATAATTTTTGTCGAATTACTAACGCGCCCTCAGATTCTCGAAGTTTGCTCTGCGTAGTTTCGTAGCCAGCGAATAGCAGGCTCCCCATTTGAGCAGCTTGGTTTCTGAAGCCCGTGTCTTTTGGGTGGCAGTTGAGTAATTACGATTTATAATTAGAGCCAATTCTAATTTGCTACCCTGTTGGACGTATGTTGTTCATCTGAGTCTGGGTCGTTGGGTCGTTCTAGTAGCCAGCGAACAGCAGGCTCCCTAATTAAGCGATCAGGTTTTGGGTGTCAATTTGTGCTCCGACTAAAAGGGTCATGGACAATTAGTTGTCGAGTTAAGTTAGAAAAAGTAACTGTTCCGACGAAAATATATTAACTTCATACAAATTTTAGAATTTTGAATCAATCAAAGAATATTGTTCTGTCACAATCGTATCTCGCGTAGTCTACTACACCGTGTTAGATAACCGATTAAAAGTATGAATCTTATTAACTTTGTAAAAGCGTAGCAAGCCTAGGGAAAGTCGAATATTGTTAATCTTGTAAAATCATAGATAGCTTCGAAAGAGAATCAGACTTAGGCAGAATTCATCGTAACGCTAGACTATAAAAACGTATTAATTTTGTTAAATCTTGTAACTGCGTTAGTCTTGAAAGAGTATCAAACCGTAGGTATTTAGAATATCGAATCGTGATAATTTTGTAAAAACGTAGTTAGCTTTGAATGAGAATCAGACTTAGGTAGGATTCATCGTAAAGCATTAACCACCGATTTTGTTAGATTAATTTTACATTCACCGAACGCGTATTATTTAATTTATAGAGTTTTCTGTTCATTATGTGATTATGTCTATTTAGTTCTTCTGATTTAGTCGTGCATTATTGAAGTTATAATATTAAATACATATATTTTTCATATTTTTGTTAATCAACAATTATTCATATAATTGTTAATTGTAAATTTTATCATTCTCGTCATTTTATTGAATAAACCAGATTATTGAAAGGTATTGACTTGTGGATTTCACTCCTTAACCGCACACCACACGAACCCCACATTCTTTAGATTTAGTTATTATAGAAGCGAGTCGTTCAGTAGGTAAAAGCCGCTCTTTACCTCACGAACGCCGTAAATTTCTGAGCATAGTTCCAGAATCGTTACAAATACAACAGTTGCGGTGACATCAAGACATTCTGATCAATGTAACCATTACATTAGTAGATACTATGTTAGTTTAGTCAGTAGTAATCGTGGCGATTACACTTTAACATTAATATTTGCGATATGGAGAAAAAATGCAATGAAACAACATTGGAAAAAAGAAAAATTGTTATACGGTTACATGAAGAAGGTGAATCATATAGAAATATATCAAAAAAACTAAAAAGAAGTCGATCCACTGTACAAAGTATTATAAACAAGTATAAAAAAGAAGGAATAGGACAGAATAAAGAAGTACCCCGAAAATTAACTACGAGAGAAGAGCGTAAAATCGTCCGAACTATTAAAGAAAAACCAAATTCGAATCGGAGCACTCACTCACTATCTCTCTCTCTCTCTCACACACACTTTGCCGCTCTGTCACACGTTATTCGCTTAAATTCTTACAGAAGTTATATTGCACCACCGCAGCTTTCGGCTAGACCCTTTCACCGGTATTACATTCTGCATTTCATCTTCGTTAAATTAAATGCCGGACAAGATGTTTCGTACGCCTCCCAGATCAAGTGTGGGTGCAATCATTATCTACCTGAGAATTAACGGAAGAATTAGTAAAGAGAGGACATCGACTAGAGCAATAGTGCCTCGCGGTCAGGTTGGCCGAACAAACGCAGAGTGCAATGGGTGCATATCGGATTTCTCCGACACCGGAACGGTCTTTCTATCCTTGTCTCGCCTGTCAGAGCCCGTGTACCGCGCCGCGTTTAAACCCCGTCTACTCCATGTAGGGGGCACTAGCCCCCTGTCGACCTTTTCTGTAAATACCGAGCCATATAACAATCCTCCCGAATCCCGATCGACACCTAATAACGCTCTAAGTAACTGAGCGAAAAAGAATAGTTCCCGCGCAAACGAAAATGTCCGGAATAATTCCGCGAGGGGGGAACAAGAGTCGCCAAGTGACGTTGGAATTGTGATAGGATAGGATATCTTTCCGCCAACTGAATGAGCCCCCAACGACAATATTATTATCGGTGCGGGAAAAGTGGAGTTACAGTAGCTACTTGTGACAAATGCGCGGGAAACTAGAGACGGACTAACTTGACTCCCCTTTACTTTATCAAAGTTCAAATTAGGACCGATTCAACTTGTGCTTTAGTAGATTCCGGATCGAGTAGAACATTCTTCGGAAAAGATGTCATTTCTATTATCGAACATAACAACGTCCCGACACAAGTGTCCCGAACTTGTCGTATAATGACCGCCACCGGTCAGGTGGAGGAAACCAGCGCGAGCATAGAAACTCAGAAATATATTTACTGCCGAACCTCGCGTTACCGTGCATAGTCGGAATAGACTTCCTAAATTCCTTCGAAATTACCGTTGACTTCTCTCGCGTCGTATGGTGTTTTTCGTTTGAAAATAACGACCTACGCCCCGTATAGACCGCGCCGTGCTTAGGAATTTTGGAAGAATAAAGTTGTACAATTGTGTATGTCTTATTTTTGTAAATGATCAGTAAGGTCAAATAGAGTAAACTGAGGAAAGTAGTTAAAGTAAAAAAGTAACTGCGTTGAAGTGAGGTCTAACACCGTAATGCGGAGCAATAAAGTACATACAGGTGCTATTAAAGCTTGAATAGAAACTAGTGTACAGAAGTAAGGAATGATAGGAATCCAACATCAATATAATATAACGAATATACATCAAACACAGTTTCCAAACTGCGTTTAAAATGCTACAACTGAGCCACAGAAGTGTATAGTGTGACTAGTCAATAGGGTTTATGAATAAAATGTACGTTTCGACATTCGACATACAACAGTATATGAAGTTTTAAGGAAGTTTATCCGTACCATGTTTATTACGTACAGGCGCTTAAACAAGATAATTCCTTTACGACATTTTTTACTGCAGATGTCTACTGGGAATCAACACTCTGTTCATTAATTTTTTCACCGACGAAGTTGTTTTTACCGGAGAAAAATTTATATGCTATTTTTCATTCAAGACGTCAATAGTTCAAGATAAATGTGTAGGTTCCTGTCTATACAATATCTCTTAATAAATATGGTACTGTAGGCAGTCAGGAAATATATGGTGCCTCTTATCCTTTTTTCCACACTCATATGCATCTAGTTCACTACTCTAATCTGCACCCTTAAATTCCGTTCTCAGAAGTACCCTTACTTCCATTTTTATAGTCGAAACCACCGTATAAAAGTGGAACTCTCCGAGGACCCAGAGTCAGTAATCTACAGTCACTCTGCCAGTGTTATACTCGTTCGTAACAATTATAATAAAATAACAGAACTATATTCGAAACTTGTACACTTAAATAAATAAACATCTAAAAGGAATTCGTCTTGGGCGATTCGACGACAATATAACTCCGGTTGTTAATATAATACAATACAATATAACAAATTCCTTCCTTGAAATCAACGTGCTCCCACACTCCGAAATCACGTATACTTATAAATCACCCTTAACTTCTAAGTTAACTTCTATAGTGCTAAGCATTCTAGAATGGTCCTTATCGGCTTCGCAGGGACGTTCAATTTACCGGTACATATATGTTATACCATTTTGTCTATTAATTCAATATCGTAATTATATTTTTCACATTTATCAATATTGTAATATTCTATCACGCCTGTTACTCTAATCGTCTATTCAAATTTTTTTGCGATTTATCAACCGTCCAGATTTGATAGTTTATGCAATATTGGAAAGTATATTTTCCTTGTAACAACATTGTGATCAAAATAATCCTCTCAATAATCCAATGTTAAATGTATCATAATAAACATCGAAATTCCGATTGTAACAAAATGTAAAGGGATATACTCGAAGTATAATAAAAAGCGTAAAAAGTATTGAAAGAGAGAGAAAAACAGATCGTTCTTCTGCACCACTGATGAACGAATCCTGGCTCCACGAGCCTAATTCGATAGGCACACAAATAACACAATGCAAACAATTTCGGACTACATCAGCTTTGGTTTTCTCCGAGAGATCCAAGTTGCGACACTTTTCGCCGTACAATCGCGGGGTACGTGTCGGGTGAATTCGTGGCGTAGTTAGAGACGAATTTTGTCATTAGTTTGTTAAAGTCACGAATTGGAACAAACGACTCAATCTTCACATAGCGATGTAATTTAATTCAATTCATTATTATTATTTCAGTTCCTTTTATTTTAGTTTTCCATCCTTTTCTTAGTATATAAAAATGTAACTTAGCATGAGTTCAATAAATTTTGCAATAGTTCGGGTTTTCCAAAATTACAGTTAGTACAATAGTTGATTATGTGTGCTTCTTTCTTCAGGAACTAGGCATTTACCAGACAATTTGAAATATTATAGAGATTAAAACTATTTGTAAATATAAATAAATAAGTATATATATATGGCGAATTATTTTTCCTTACCCTTTCACTAATATCTCATGTACATTTTGGCAAGTACTTTTTAGTAGTCGTTAATTGACTGTGGTATTTTCCATAACTGAAATTTCCTAATTTTATTATTCGTGATAACCATTTCTCGCAATCAATCAATAATTATGCATCTCAATCCTTTGTTCGAAACCTAAATACAGTTTGTATTCTCTTCAAAAATCTATTTTTGTTCAGAACATTTCATAATTATTTTTTATAATATATTTTTTTGCAACTGCTTTAATTATTTTTCGTTTTCCTTAATACAACTTTTTATTAGCGTCCTTTATAGTTCCGTAATATTAGCGATTTTATGAAAGAGCCTATATGGGACTAGCGTATCTCTGCTTACGCACATAACATTATAAAATCCAATTGCAATAAACTTTGTTAGGGTTAATTTTCTGGCATTACGGCATTGCATGCACGTTACGTTTACCGATAATCATATTACTCGATTACCATAGTATCATTTTTTACACTCTTATATTCACACAACATATTGTATATATTTTACTTGCACTTGGTAGCGTTCCGAACACGCATGCGCCTGCCGCTCGTAATATATATAGGTTCTGGTATACATGTTGCATCGTAGTTTTTAGTTGACAGTGATGGTTACATCATTTTTACTAAACTTCAGCAGAAGAAATCTCACGTAATACTACACTTTTCAAACAGACTCCATTTAATGGTGGTGGTTATGTATGGTTAGAAGTACTTGGTGTATCGGTTTAAGAAGAATCATGCACAAATTTTTATCTGTCGTACTGTTATGCATGGTGATCGCGGCACAGAAGACGGAATGGGACTCTCCAGACAATTTGCACATGTTTCGGAGTTTTCGAAAATGGATATTTTACAATTTCGGTAGGTGACAACTCCGCATCACTGAGTTCGGGCGTTTCTTCTTCGACGTCGCACGGTACCATTGTACGAAGAGTACGTGATTTTTTATAAAAATCTGAACTTTTCATTCATACTTGTTCTAATTTGTTAAATGTGATCCTATAGTCCTTAAAATCGACCGTCAAATCGACTGTCTTTTAGAGACTTCCACGAACTACATTATAATTCTTTTCCTAGTCCGATATTCAATGAAAAGTGCGCACACTACAGATGTATGATAAAATTCTTTCAGTATAGTGGAATAAAATGATTTCGGTAAAAATTGTAGCTTATTCGGTTCATTACATTTTACATACATATTATAAATGACGCATGATGTAAAAAAGTTATGTTATTTAATTCTATGTATATATTTTTAAGATTATCAATTCTTGCTCGAGGCAATGAGTGCATATATTTGAATAAAATGTAATCTCTCATAAACGTTATAGCTTTTTTTGTATTGGGCATTAAAGTACATGACCTAGATCTCGGGAGAAGAATAACATTGAAGCAAAAAGTACTGCATCGGAATATTTTAAAAAATATAGCGATCGTTTGTTAATCACATGATCAAACATTGTTGCTCAGGAGGAGATCAGCTACATAGACCTACAGCGGTGTATCAACATCGGCTTCAAATATAACTACCTCCAGATGTTCCATTCCCCTGCAATGTTACTGGTAGCTAATTAACCATGTTAGAAATGTATTAAATTCGACTATGTTTGCTTTTATTCTCTCAAATATGACATGAATGTGCCACGCATCAGAGTTTACATTCTATATTTTCAAGTTAGCCATTTCACCTGCACCTAACGTTGTTGTACAGTAGAGCCTCGATATCCTTCGGCTGTATAAATTCCTGGTGGAAACTCGTTTTGCAAACGCGTATTATACGCTCATGCACGCGCACCCGTATTAAGTGTGCGTTAATGTTGCGGAATGGTTACTGGGAGAAAGAAAATGGACGAGCCGCGAAGAAAGCCCGCACCATATTGCTCCTTCGTAATTTCCTACGAAGATTTGTACTTCGATCGGTTGTCGTTAGGATGCTTGTGATTTTAAATTTTGCTGCACACAGGAAATCAACCCGAATTTAATAGGGTATTCGCTTGGAGATTCCTTCACTTCTCATCCGGATTCGCAGTTCAACGTCACTGAACCTGGTGCAATGGCTAGAGACATGCCTTTCATGGCCAGATATCTGGTTGACAGAATGAAACAGGATGCAAGAGTAAATATCAAAGGACACTGGAAGGTTCGTATTTTCGTAAAATCATTCCAAGTTACTAAATAGGTAAAATGAATTATTTTATAATGAACATCTCGATCATAACGAAATTCTTGTGAGGATAGATACGATTACGAAACGATTATAATTACGAATAATTTTACATGATCACGGTTGCGAACACGGCTCACGACTACGGTTTTCAATTTTGGTTTGCAATTACAAAACATTCGTCATTGTTATTGTGCGTTCATTCTAGTTATACTCGTCTTTTGTTACTTTGTAATAATTGCAATATTAATTCGATTTTGTTACAGCTGATCACTATACTTATTGGACACAACGATTTCTGCGTTAACGTGTGTGACCCGCCATCACCGACGTTCATTTTGGAAACTTATAAAAACGATTTAATCAATACCCTGAGAATATTACGGGATAACTTACCAAGGACCTTCGTCGTAGTTCCAATGATGTTTTCTCTCGATAGATACGTTTATGTGATGAAAACTCAACCGATATTGAGATGTTATATAGTAACAGGATTTTTTGTCCCTGTTTATTTGGTTTGCAATATCAAGATCATATACCAGAATATTATGACGTAATGAAAAGGTATGTGTGATTTGACGGATTCAAAATGTACACAAATTTTCACCATGGAATTGTACAGACTTGATTCCTACTATTAATAAATCAAAATGACTACACGATACTGAAACATGATGTAATTCAAGTTTATACAATTCCGTAAGAATTGAAAAATGCTTCTGATATACATCTTATTTTCTTCTTCTTTAGATGGGTAGAAGTGCAGGAAGAAGTTGTTAGTTACCCAGAATTCAATACAGAAGATTTCACTGTTGTATCTTCACCAGTACTTCAAAACTTTAAACCGCCATATACAGAAGATGAATAGTTAGATTTTACATATGTCTCCGTTGATTGTTTCCACCCCGGTCAGAAATTAAATGCACAATGTAGGTAATCATTCTGTTCAAACCGTTATACCCTTTAATCGGATGACGCCACATGTCACTGTTAGGCTATCCTTAGACACAAGCAAGATTTTCTAGAGGCTTTCCATAACGTCTACTTAGACTCTTTCTACCGACTTCATTAGGACTCCCCAAGTATCTCGATACAATTTCTTTAGACTCTTCCTATAGTCCCCCAACTTGGTCTAAATTCCGAGATAAACCGTGGTAGGCGCCTCTCCTAAACGTATCTTTAACACGTTCACGCCGGTGCTGATTTTTGTATTTCGCGTATTCCTGCATTATTGTATCTGATGGCTCTGCCTTTCCTGTTTCCCGCCATGTGACGACGCGCGTATTCAAACGCTGTAGGTTACAATTTTAATACATTGACCGTTTATTTTGAGAGTGGTGTAAATCAATTAAAAACAAGACATATCACGCAAATAAAAAGACTTATGAGAGACTCGAACGTGAGCCACCGGTGGTACACTCGAGTATGAGCCATCAGTGGTACACGTCGGCATGAACGTGTTAACAAAGAGAAGTCAGTGTTATACTCAAATATACAAATTAATTTAACGCGTTTAACATTGTACTTGCTTAATTATTATTCCAGAAAGAAATATTCATCTATCGCATGTAATAATTGAAGTACACGTCGCTTTTGTTACAGTAAATGTCCGCTAAATGTGATTATACTTAAGGTACTAATATGTCAGTCGATTTATTATTTTCAAGATGCTAACGCTCTGTGGAACAGTCTGCTGGAGCCAGTCGGTAATAAATCAACACGCTTGCCTCTAGAATACAAAAGACTTTTGTGTCCTACTCCGGAGAAGCCATTTCTGATGACGCGGGAGAACTCACAAGACGAATGGGAGAAATGATACTTCTCTATCTGTAGGAGACATATAATGTGAGGTAAAAAATATATCGAAACTTAAAGAAGAAGTTTGTTAAAACATTAGTTTTCCAAAATATTGCGGAAAAGAAGCTGTATGATATTTATTTCCAGAATTCAATAAAAATTGTATAGATATTTTTATACCGTCATACTCGAAGCTGTCGCTGTCGCGTCTGGGCGTGCGCTATTCTCGCGCTCTGATTCGTCAGTGTTTTTCCATAATAATTCAAAAATTAAGTTTTAACCAGCATTTTGATAAAGGAAAAAGTTGTTCAAAATCACCCCAGCTATCACCTCTTAAAATTGTGCCCACGAGTAGCCAAACACCCTGTATAGTATTTAAATGTAAATGAAACTCACGAATAAATTTGTGTATGGTTTAAGAAATAGTTCCTCTGTGTTGTTAAACCACAGAATGTTCCAAAAGAAATGAGAATACAACAGAACTAGTTCTAGTCGATAAATAAAAAACAACATTCTAGCAATACCCAGTTTTTTATTTCTCCTATCAATAGTATAATTTTAATATGCATTTTTGGTTTCCTGAACGAACGAAATTTTACTGATTTATGAATAGTGAGAGAAAAATAGCATTTGCAACAACATTATATTGTATTTTGATAATTTTTTACAAGTTTTCCTTATAAATGTTCGGAATCAAAATGTTAAAAGTATCCTCACGTCTGCCATATTTCTTTATATTAGCGCTTGTGTAGCCACATTGGTAATTGTCCCAGTATTAAAAAATATTTTCGTTGGAACTAAGGTACATGCATGTCAAAAATAAAGCGATTCCGTTCTTTACATGGAACTGTTTATTTTGTTAAGAACATCTTGTACACATTGTATATGTGGCGCGTTTGCTTATGTACTTTATTTCGCTAAATTAGGGTGCATAATATTGGGTGAGAAACGCGAATATCAATTTGTACAATTATGTAGATTTTTAAAAATTAGATAAACATTCACGGAACAAATTATTTAAGATTTGAATTAAATTATAAGAGGAAACGACACACGTTCGTTTCCAATGAAGAAGGTAACATAAACTAATTGAAAATAAAAAAAAAGATGCTCATTGCAATGATGCGTTTTTCCACGAAAACTTGACGCCACTTGCAAATTCACTCTGTTCACACTTATTCCAATCACAAACGGGTGATTCCAGTAACACTATACAAATAAATGCCTACAATTACAAAAATATTTATAGTTATTAAATCGCGAGATTTGGGTCGGTGCGATCGATGGTTAATGTAAGTACAATAAAGATTGGATATAAGCAGTAAAGGTCTATACGATATAAGCAAAAAAGTTATTTCCACTCCTGGGAGGAAGATTTTTGAGACGCCGAGAAATGTAACATGATTTACGTTTCAGTATACCCGTGAGGTAATACATTTACAAATATGGAGCTTTTTTATTTTTCAGTTTTTCGTTATTAAACTTTTACCAATAGATTCTTTCCATTTTTTCCATTCTTTCCAAGCAGGATATAATTTGGGCTACATTTACTGGTTTAATTGTTGATAATAAGTTTCTTTCGCAAAGGAATAAGAAGAAAAAAAGAAAGAGACGTTGCGATTGTGGCAGTCAGCAAATATCAAAAGCCACTTGTATTCTTTACTGTGCTTATGAGTTGCTAACTTTTTTATTTTTAATTCCCTTTTTATAAAACTTTTTCTATCATATTCCTAACATTTTCCTGATTAAAATGAGAGCAAACACGAGACATATTTACTTGTAATAACTTATCCGAGTAGAGTTTCAGATATAAGTGAAACGCTTGCAATTACAAGTATGTAAATATGACCTGAATTAATAAATATGTTGGTAAAAGTTTCATAAGAAAGAAATCAAAAATAAAAAAGTTTTATTCTGGCATTAGGATTGTCCCACCGATCTGATACTGTTTTGTTTACGTTCGGTGTCCGCTCGCTATCCTTTTCTATGTTCGGCGAAACGTCAATCAATGTAAAAACGAATGAAAGTTCAGACCCACGTTCTGACTGTGAACGCGGACGCACTTTACAGAGTACATAGAGTATTTTAAAAATTCCCCATTGTCTGAGTTATTTCATATTATCATCACCTATCGGAATTTTTCCCGATTGTAAGACAAAGGCAAAAATAACCGACGCGTTGACTAAGTCCGTTTTTAAATTGTAATATATTGTACTGAAAATACGGTTCCGTAGGCGATGCTACGCCTTTCAAAGCTCTATTCGGAATGCCCTCTTCCTGTTCCGAGAGATTTCCTTGTCCCTCGCGAAACTCAAGGGCCTCGGGGTTGGTTTATGGCCCGGACGTCCCAGCGTCGGGGCCTCGTCACCGTGATGGTCGTCGTTGGACGGCCATGTGCCCTTCGCCCTGATTTATTGGAGTGGGTAGTTGAGAATTTTCTAACACGATTATTTACAAAAATTAAATTATTGTTATATTCTGAGTATAAAACACGATATACAGTAATATCTTTCACATTATTTCTTAGCTCGGAATTGAAATGTGTCAACTTAGAAATACCAGACTTGAAATTCGAGCCTTGCAGTTCGTCTTTGTAGTTTACCAAACAAAGAAAGTGACAGAGTAAAAGGGAAGAACGGAAATAGAGTCAACCGAAATCCCGGCGTTTTACGGACAATGTAAGAGTATAGCCTACGTTCTACGGACAATGTAGGGAACTATGAACGTTCAATTCTTCATGTAAAATGATTTACGCAATAAATATTAAAGAAGTAAATGTTGTCGAAATTATGTCATGTTTGGTGTCATTTTAATCGGGAAAAACTTACAAATACGATAGAAAAGTTTTCAGTTAAAAAAAAATTAAAATTAAAAAAGTTATAATATTCTATTATGAATTGTTAAAATACGATAAAATATACAATAAAATTTGTTAGAAATTATATTTATTTATTGTCCATCGAAACACATGTAGGACACAGTGACATTTTTTACAATACTATCTTTTTTCACGTTTTTGGGGATTCCTTTTGTTGACTACCGGTATCGGCGCGTCAACCCGCTCGTCATCTGATGTCGCGTGTCCAAATAGGAGTGGGGGGAACTCTCTCTTGTCGTGTCACTGATCTCGTTCCGTATTTGACAGATCAGCTGTTGCAGTAATTCCTCCAACAGTGCAAAACGTCTCTTCCTGCGCCTATGCGTGCGTTGTTCCTGCGCCTGTGTTTCAAGTGTAACACAAAACTCATCGCTGTTCCTTTGATGCGGGCTGACAAATCTGCAATTCCTAATATAGCAATATAATTGTATAATGTTTACATTTTTTTGACTGCAAACTTTTTTCACATATTCGTGAGGTTTTTCCGATTAAAATGAGACCAAACACGATATAATTTGGATAATACTTATGATTTACAAAAAAATGGGTTGCTCCAAAATAGTAATACGATAATACATATCCTACCTTGTTGTACCATGCTTCCGCTTTCTGCGCCTAAAGAGTAGGAAGCAATGTAGTATAAATAAAATTACTTTATCGAATTTTAAACTAATGTATTCATTATTTTTATCATTTCTTTCAACCCGTGATCAAGTCAGCGGGACTGCTCGCTATTCACACGCGTGCAGACCGGTGTTATAAATGCGGGTTCTCTAATGGGCATACCACTGTTGTACCGGTTATCTATATGTAAAATTTAATTAATTTTAGCTCTATCTCATTTTTTCAAAATACGTTGTCCCTTTCTACGGTACTGCACTTTATCCCTTTCGGGGTCCAAATGCAAAATATGCAATATCTTCTACCTGTTACGTGCAGTTGTCCTTGCACTTGGTAGAAATATTGGTGAGTTCTGCTTAGCACAGTACCTATTTCGTCTTGAAATATCCGTCGGATAGACAGAACCGTCTTGATTGCTTCCTCCGGCAATAAGTTTTCAGCTGATTTCGGGCATTTTATTTCAACGATGCTCTCTTCATTGATATCACCATCCGGTGATGCTTCCAAGAAGGGATGAGAACTATGGATGAAAGATTCCACATTCCTTAACTTCTGTACCTGTACATATTTGCAGTTCTTCGCGGGCAGTTTCTTCGCATTCTTGCCGTATTTAACTGCAGGTACACTAATAATCTGTGGATATATGATTTTTTTAACTAAATTGGCACATAATGTGTCACTTCTGCGACGGCACACGCTTCCAAAATTGGACGCCGTCAGAAGTTTTGATTTATAGGCGTACCAGCGTGGATTTTTTGTTTGTCCAACTGTTTCCTTTTCAACAGCATCTTATTTTTCTTGCCACTTACGGAGCATTTCCAAATGTTTCTCTTCCTCCAACTTATAAATATTTGGATCCATATCTGGTTGTGCAGCGTTTGCTCCATAATCAAAATCTTTTTCGGTGCGAAATTTTTTCTGTACTCGCGCTGCAATATTCTTTCCATGTTTTTCAATCACTATTTTGTTTGCACGTTTTTTTTTTACCATATTGCATACAACTGCGGACGGTTTCTTCTTCATCGCCCTGTTCAATCGGTATAGTGCTTCTTTGGTGTTGTACTGTAACACGGCAGTGGTATGTACATCTTGCTGTGTACGAACCTCTTTCACCGAGAGTCAGTCTTTTTCCACCAATGCATTTGTATAATAAGCTCTCTGCATGAGGTTCACAACGGATCACAACGTTACGTTACATATCAAATTTAACGCTAAAATTTAATAATTTAGTATATATTGTTGGAAGTTAAATGCAAATGCTAGTATAACACATGTAAAAAATTATATCTTTAAGGCAAAATATTCACTGGTATTTATAAAATAAAAGGCTACAAAGATATCCGACGTTAACACGAAATCGTGCAAATTTGGAAACTTCAACTCGATTGCGGCACGGGTTCCTGTCATGCAATCAGGCTGAAACTTTGACATTATCATTTCTTCACCAAGTGTCAAAATTTTAGGGAGTGAGACCAACAAAAATCGGAAGTCGAAAAATAAGGGCCACCCTAATGTATAGGTGCTTCATCAGGTCACAGAGCGGAACCGTGGTGATCGTGTAGCAGTGTGCATATCTTTGCTTGTACGAAATGAAAAAGAATCATTTTTAAAAAATTTTAATATTGGGGATGAAAAGTGGGTTTCTTTCTATTCGTCTATGATTTATTTCAGCCAGTAGAATATTTTTTATCGCGATAAAAGGTTGATAATATCGAGTCATTAAAAAGAAGCATTGAAAACTATTTTGATTAAAAACGACGAAAATTTGATAATAATAGCAAAACGTCTATACCAAAAAGATGGAAAATTATTGCAGAATAAGAGGGTGATTACATTTCTTCATAAACATCAAAGGTATGTTTCATACATTAATTTAAATAAGACAATAATGTAGGAGTGTGGAATGTGTGAAATAGGTTGTATAAATAAAGTATGAATTAGGTCATGAATGTTAAGTGTGAAATGCTTTGTGAGGTGGTTACTAGCGATCGGGAAAAAGTAAGGGTTGAATTCAGAGTAAACGGGGAAACGGAACGGTACGGAACGAATAGAACAGATACGGAATTACGAATTACATTTTACGATTAATAGTTCAAAACATTAATAATTTCTATTCAATTTATGTTATAATTAGTTTACGTTTCATCTTGTTAAATATTAGTTTTTGTTGTGTTCTCTAATAAAGGATAGTTTATTAAAATACTACTCCTACAATAATAAAAGGAAAGAACTTATCACTCTACTTCTGTACCGCTCATTTTAACTTTTTTCACAAAACTAATGACACAATATACACTTGTGCACACAAGTCAAAATGATGAAAAACTGAATTTAATAAAAAAAATTAAACAAAAAATTTAGATCGCAACAATTTTTTACGCGATACTTTATACAACTGTGTAATCTGAGGTTGCTTACTATACTGCGATATAATCGTTTTAGCGTCGGGATATGGTTGGTGAGAAGGCATTTGTTTCGATATTTCTCGATACTTGCATATATGCGGGGATATGTTCGGGACTTCCCATCGGTCGCTATCGTCGATCGTCTGTTATTTTACAAACAGCCATGGAACTGAACGGTGCACAAAAAGTGTGTATAACATCATGAACAATAAATGGAATAAAATAATAAATTATTATATTATGTTAAAATAATAAATAAATCATTTTAATTACACATGGAAGTTGAAACAGAAAAGGAACAGCATGAAAATAAGGTCGAAGGAAGAAATGAAAAAGAAAAGGAGGCGGAGAACCAAAAAGATGAAAATAAAAATGAGAATCAGCCGTCCATTAGAAAAGTAAGTAAGTAATTATTATAAATAGACATGAATATTGCACATTTTTATTTTACTGTTTCAGATGAAAAAACTAATAAAACGCTTAATTTATGGCCGCGGAAGCCGGGGAAGTGGCCGCGGAGGCCATGTAGACGAAGAAGGCCGCGGCGGTCGCTGTGACGGAAGATATTTTTACATTAATCAGAATTTTTATTAGAATGAAATAAATAAATATATTTTAAAAATATTTGAGTATTTTTTATTCATTATGAAATTAAAAAAAAAAATGTACATATATCAATTTTTTTATTTTTCGTACCATATGTTTTACATTTTTCTCAATACGTAAAGAAGTTAGCTATTTATATTTAGCTGATTGAATTATGTGAGATGCGCGATTGAATTATGTGCCATGTGCAGTGGCATACCAACCCAGTCTAAAAAGCTATGTTACAGTTATCGACCGATTTGTATTTTTATCGACATTGTCGGTAACTTGGCAAAACTAAAAAAATAAGTGAAAAGTACTACGAGCGCCGATACCGAATAATCGTTGAAGTATTTACGGCCATCTAGTTTGCGGACGTCAGCATCTCTCTCAGTCTTGCACCTTAGAAAATTCGACTTTATTAAACATGCGGTATTTATTGCTGTCTAAAAATACCTGACTACCCTGTAGCGAAGTCTATTGATGAGTGCTGTACTCGTAAAAACTTGATTTTTGCAATCATCGAGCCTCATAGTCGAATTTACGAAATCGGCTCGTCTCTCTTGCAGATCACATATACGTGCATGGTCCCGTTGCCGTGTGACTAAAGATGTGCGAGAGAGACAAAGCGATTCCTGGACGCCTGTCGGTCGAGAGAGAACAGCCCCTGGTAAAATACAGGAGAGTACGAGATGATATTCTTGGTTCCCCGTTCGATATGGAGAGTTCGGAGATAATATCTGGACGCCAATCGAACGGGAGAGAACAAAATTCTCGTGGACGCTTGGTTAAGTAGATATGTAGAAAAAGAAAAAAAATTTGTTTTGCGTAAATTTTAAATATATCCTGTACAATTCCTAATCCTTGGAATAAATTCTATCTTCCAGAAATCCTTATTCCTTGAATTCCGTCTCCCATTCCTGACGAACGAAAAATCATGGCTATAAAGTTAGCATAAAAATTGATACATGTTAATCCTTACGTTCTATTATCAATTGGTTTAATCCGATCAACTGCAGCAATGGCATTGAAAAATTTAATACTTTGTCTCTCTCCTTCCATATCTTGAACGAGACACATGTCTGCTTTGACTTATGCAAGGTAGTGACGTAAAGATACTTGGTAATAAACAGTGAAAACAATTTGAATTAAACAATTTTATTGTCTATTGACTGAACAGTATCACTCATGGAAATGCGTGACCGCTCCGATTTCAAAGAGAATTATAAATACCCCCGAAGGAGGAACTACGTTTCGCAGCGTGTTTCGGAGTATCTGATAATCTGATTAATTCCGCGAATGCACGCGCGGGTAGGTCAGCTGATCGTTCGAAGCTCCACCGAACCTGGAAATATTTATTTCTAATTTAGCGAAATGTTGCGAAGGACGCTGGACGCAGATTAAATATAGTCTGTCCACACGTGCCACTTGGCAAAGGCGAAACAATGTCTCCCAACTCCAAAACTGTGGGAAACGATGATTCGAAACATTGCATATTAACTTGACAATTTCGTATGGTCCCTTGCATTTGCCCTCGAATTTTCTGCCTTGACCGGTATTTGGCACGTTGCATTGAATCATTATAAATTCTCTAACCTTGTTCATTACAGGTTTTATACAACATACATTATAATACTGTTTTTGCTTCTCACCCTTTTTTTCTAACAAATCAGCTGCTAGTTCTCTTTGACTTGTGTGCATATTTATGAATTTGCTTATGAACTCACTTATGCACATACTTATACCTTTCTTATAAAATACAATTTAACATAGTGCGTTGTGTAACATAATGTATAATTACCTCACACAATATAATTACCTCAATCACTACCTTTCTCGTTGCAATGAGTAGACACGCAATTTAAAATCAATTTATTTAATTTTTCAATCTGTTCCCCCGTCTGTCATAATTTCGTTTTCGGTAGTCAGATGCAAATTCATAAAAAAAATAAGAATTCGATCGTTTAAAAATGGCTACTTATAGTAACGTTGCATATTTTTTGCCAATTTGAATAAATTATTATACAGATTTATACATTTTTTGTCAAATTGGTGACTTATGTTGGCGTCCACTTCAAAATCCCGACAGCCAAAATTCGTACATGTGAAAATCCAGACGTTATTTTAATATTTTATTAACCTCTTTAATATATACAAAAATGTGTTGAATTTAAAAATTAAACAATTACTTTATTTCTGAAAAATATAGTATATCTATTTAACAAAATTAACGTAACTAACACACAGAGCACATAATTGAAATATCAAAATAATACCATAGTTTTAAAATATTTAGAAAGAGACGTTATGTGTAAAATGCATGTAATCCACGATAGTTCTATTTGGGCGATCGTGTATGGTCATTATTCTGTTTTCTCGATCAACTGTTGCTAATATATATATATTAGAAAGTTATGTTAAGAAATGCCAAATTACACTATAATAAACCAGGGACAAGAGACACGTGGCCACGACACGACTACCACGATGGTGGGACCCAATACTGAAACGCCAGGATCATAAACAACCCCGTGACCCTTGAGTTTCGCGAGGGAGCTCTCGGAAACCTTTCGAAACTAAAAAAGGACATTCTTTGAAAAACCTTTGAACACGTGACGTCATCCACAGATTTGGTCATTCCTGAATACATAATTGAACTTGACACAAAGTATTTAGGGCATCTCACATTTTTAACCTTATCTCACAGTTAATTTCTTTAAATTGCGACGATGCTTTCTCGATTAAATATAAGAAAATCAGGAAAGACGGAACGATTGGGTGTAAATATAAGACACAAAATTAGAATGCCTCCACAGCAAAACATTAGCCGTGAGGACACCAATGTCGCCATGGCCCTTAACGACTATTCATTGCCCTTTTGGCCTCGATAAGCTTTCCCTTGCAATCAAGAAAGCACTCTGATAAAACGCACGTGGCCCACTTTGGCCATTCGCATTTATACAAACTTTAAATTTGCTAACATGAGGTTCTATGGTAAGTGCTACATTGTTCCTTGTGGTCCTCTTTATCGGAAGATGCATCATCTTCCCCATTCCGTGGATAGATCCTTCGAAAACGCTCTAATCTCTCTGTACGTACGACGCAGCACCATGACTTCAGGTCATCGGCCACGGAGCAAAGGAAAGGACATCGCACTCTAACCATAACATTTGCAGCTCTAAGAATTCGTCGCACCTCCAGTTATCGTTTACCGCCGATCCTCGACGCGATGACAGACATAGATCCTCGGCATCGGCAACCCAAGAACTCTACAAAGCGGGTCAAAGCCTTTGAATGCAACGACCTCGACACGTGTATCTCCCCTATAAAGGATTCAATGCTAACAATCTATGTATATAATTCTTTTTAACAAACGTTAAGTTTCAAAATGATGTAATATGAATGCTTCTTGATAGTTCTACGTCAAAATGGTGTTAGACTTTAGAGGTTTTGAGATGGATTATTATTTGTTATAATTCTGTATATAATTAATAATCTGCCATTCCATATTCAAGATATTTATGCAGTTATTTTCATTGAATTTTAAGCATTGAATTAATACTACATAAGTGTTATTTTGCGGTATCTTTATACCATCATATCTTATTAAATTTTTACGGTTTAAAAATCGTGTTAAAGATTTAATATCTCGCAAACTAGAGGGTGTAGGATGGTAAATTTTTTTTTAGAATGTGTATTTTTGAGTAAGGAATTTAGTTTATTACGAAAATTTCGAGAGAAATTATTTATTTAAATAATATATTAAAAAATTGGATTTTTTTGTCAATTTTTTACCCCAAATGCCGTTCGATTTTTATGTAGATTTGTATTTGAAACTACAAATAAATATGTTCCGAATTACGTCGTGTTTAGTCTCATTTTAATCAGAAAAATGTTATAAATGTAGTAATAAAAGTTTCATAATGTTAGAAAATTCTCAACTACCCACTCCAATAAATCAGGGCGAAGGGCACATGGCCGTCCAACGACGACCATCACGGTGATGAGGCCCCGACGCTGGGACGTCCGGGCCATAAACCAACCCCAAGGCCCTTGAGTTTCGCGAGGGACAAGGAAATCTCTCGGAACAGGAAGAGGGCATTCTGTAAAGAGCCTTGGAAGACATAACTTCGTCTTCGAAAACGCGACTTTACACGAATATATCGTATTTTTAAAAAGGGACTTAATGTACGTTTCGGTCATTTTAACCCTTATCTTACAATAAAAAAAAATCGATTGTAAAAAAGTTTTATTCTTGCTTTAGGATTGTCCCACCGATATGTTACTGTTTGTTTACGTTTGGTCTCTTTCGTTCGCTGTTCTTTCTTACATTCGGCAAAACATCAATGTAAGGCCTGTACGATATACACAAAAGTTCAGACCAGAAAAATTTGCGTATATCGAATGTTGAAAAATTTAAAGTTTGTATAAATACGAACAGCCAAAGCGGGCCATGTGCGTTTTGTCAGGGTGCTTTCCTGGTCGCGAGGGAAAGTTTTTCGAGGCCAAAAAGACAATAAATAGTTGTAAAGAGCTATGGTGACGTTGGTGTCCTCGCTAATGTTTCGCCGGGGAGGCATTCTTGTTCTGACTGTAGATTGCTTCGACTGCTCTGATTTCTTACACGAATGTGTTAGAAGTTTAGAATTTGTATAGATGCGGACGGCGAGAGCAGGCCATATGCGTTTTGTCAGGGTGCTTTCCTGGTCGCAAGGGAAAGTTTTATGAGGCTAAGGAATATTGTATAGTCGTCAAGGGCCATAGTGACGTTGGTGTCCTCACGGCCAATCTTTTGCCGAAGAGGCATTCTTGTGCTGACTGTGAGCGTTGAAACACGTCACAGAATAAACGATATAGTTTACCAAGTAAAATTGTTGTGTTAACTTTAATAAGTTACCTTTCGGTTATTTCCTGATTTTTCCCATAAATGATTACTGTATTTGCTACATAAATATATTCACTTTAAGCAATACATAAATGAATAAGTAAATTCTATCTGATACCATTTTTTTCAATCTAATTCTGACTATTTCATTATTAAATAGATAAAATTCGATGCTATTCAATGTTAAATATTTTTGCAATGAAATGGACATTATGAAACTTTTTAACAATTTCGTCGCGGAAATAATTGTACAAAAAAAGCACGCTATTATTATGATTACCCAGAATATAAACTTTCATGTCTTAGTTTCAAATTACTACTTGCAGCTTCTCATAGTTATTGTCACATCATTACTACTTCAATTTCACTTCAATACTTTTTCATGTCAATTAGGATGTTAGCTCAGAAAGTTTTTTAAAAATATTTTGACTACAGTACATAATATTTGATCTTATAACAATTGCTTAAAATAAAATTTAGCTCCTACTTTTCTTCCATTTTCCCCCTATAAACTATGCAAACTTTTTGATGAATAATATTGTGTTTGATTGAAAGTGAATGTCTTTCAAGCGTTAGTATTTTTTTTTGCAGCCAACGTCCATACTAGTCAGGATATACCGGTTCTCGTCCATTCGATCGCTGACCATCGATCGGAACGAACGTGGTTTATGATCGTACCTCCGGTGTGACAGTGCGAATAGTCGAAAAGCGTTTTTCCTAACAAGTGCTTGTGCTACATTATACAGTGCTTTAAAAAAACCGATAAACATTACCACCAATTGAGTACCGAAATCAGGCTAAAAACTACAGTGACAGAAAATAGACATTCCAAATATACAAGGGGGCACAGGCCCCAGTCACCAAAATTAAACAGCAGTATAGTGAATACACATGATTTGATCAAGATCATAAAAAAAGAGGACATACCAGGAAGGGTAAACGCAACATTTCTGTCACGGATAAATAAATCCCTAAACAATGTCTCCGTAAAAAGGCTAAATCCGAAGCCAAAACTAGTCTGCAGAAAAGAAGATACAGAAACTGACCGCAAAACTACCAACATGAAGACCAACAAGGGAAAGTCTACATTAACTCAATCGAAGAGTGTAGAAGAAACGAAGCCTTCTTATGAAGAGCTGATAAAAATGATAGCAAGTTTAAATAAGACGATCGAAAGGCTATCGAACCAGTTGGAAGAAGAAAGAAAACGGAAAAACCCAAGCAAGCTCGAGGGTACCGCTAGAGCGGAACTACCTCCGCCGCAACCCCAACCAACAAAAGAGCCCTCGGTACCTGCTCCAAAACCCTCCGTCAAGGAGCAAAGTTCAACTTCCGAAAGTGACCCGTGGACAACAGTTCCGGTAAACAAAAGGAAATCCACCCAATCTGCACAACACCAAGCAGCGACGGAAAAACCCAGGAAGACGTCATTGAAAGAAGAAGCCTCATCGACGCCCTCAACCAAAAAGGCTAGGCTCGCACATGACCAGTTATCTGTCCCTAACCCAGACACGAACAAAACAAGACCACCCCCAATAGTAATATACAATAACACTAAAACATACAATAGAAACAATAGGTAAAATCACCAAAGAATTCACAATTAAACAAATAAATTCCGCAAAACATCTTTTACACACAGATTCGCTAACAACATATAAACTAGCATGCGATACATTTAAACAAAACAATATCGAATACTTCACCTACACTCCAAAAGATGAAAAACCGATAAGCATTCTTCTAAAACACGTAGACGGCGACTTCGACACAGAAATTATCCTTGCTGACTTAAAATCCAAAGACATACAGAATGTAGAATTCAAAAGTGTAAAGAAATTCACCACACAGAGATCCGTAAAAGAAGGACGTAACCTTCCAATATACATAGTCCAAGTTTCTCACAGTAGCTTAATTAACAATATAAAATCGATAAAAACAGTTCTCCATTCCATAGTAACTTGGGAAAAACTCATCAAAAAAGAACGCATCCAATGCAAAAGATGCCAGCGCATAGGACACGTAGCACTAAATTGTAACCTTACCTGCAGATGCGTTAAATGCAACCAGCCCCACAATCCAGGAGAGCGTCCGCGTTCCAATTTAGATTTAAACACTACAGACTCTAAACCCTACTGTATTAATTGCAAACAGTTCGGACACCCAGCCTCATACAGAGGGTGCCCAAAACTCAAAGAACTCAAACAAAAAATAGAAGATCGTAAAATCCAATTACAAGCGGAAAAGGAAAAAAAATCGAAATTCTACACAAACATAGTCACACCAAACATTTCATACAGCCAAATAACAGCTAACAATAAACCAGACACCATGTCACCACAAAACCCCAAAACCACACTCCAACAAAACAACATTACACAAACACAACAACCAACCATTCTAGAAGAAATTAAAAAAATCATAACGGTCACCATTAGCGCTCATATTGCCCAGCTAGCTGAAAACATAACAGCAAACTCAAACAAAATCAACATCATTGCACAAGCCCTCGAAATAGAAATCTAAAATGGCAGCAGATAGTTCTCATCAAAACACAGTCAATAAATTGCTATTACATAAACTAAATATAGTTCAAATAAACGTAAATTCGATCATAACCAATGAAAGACGAGTCACGCTCCTGGATTGCCTTAACACACAGACACCGGATGTAGTTTTACTTTCTGAGACAAAACTAAATCCGAGTCACAAAATTAATTACAAAAATTACACCTTTATCAGAAGAGACAGGTTAAACTCCATACAGGCGGGAGGGACGGGAATTCTAATCCGGAAAGACATTAAGTTCAAAAACATCCAGACAAACAGTATTAGAAACAGTACATGCTTCGAAGTTACAGTTTTAGAAATCAAATTTCAAGATAACCGTAACTTATACCTGATAGCGGGATATGCCACAGCTAACTCTAAAAAAGAATTTATGCTAGAATTCAAGGCCCTTTTTGATTTACTCGAATTACACAAAACAAACAATTATTACCTGTTAGCCGGAGACCTAAATGCTAAACACCATACGTGGGGAAATACCATAAACAACACCCGAGGAATATCCCTGTATAAGTGAATTTCGGAAAACGAAATCACCTACAGAACAACACTACACAGCACGATAGTCCCTTCCTACCCGAGAAGCGGTGCATTCATAGACCTCTGCCTGGCCGACAATAGAATTAAATTCCACGACACACCAGCACCAAACCTCTTACAGTCCTTCAAATACGACAGCGACCATAGAGCAACGAAAATTTCAATATCCATTCCATCAGCAGACTTTTTTCTCTTTGACGAAGTACCCCCGTGTATCAAATACAACCTCCACAAAACCGACTGGACAGCGTTTAAGACGACGCTATTAGAAATAGATACAGTAGACATACCGAATGATCGAAATCTTACGACGGACGAAATTGACGATTACATATGTAAACTAAATACCCACATACTCGAGGCAATAGATTCAGTTGTACCGCGAATAGATAACTTTAATTCAACAGATAGGTACATTACTCCAAAAATAAGAAATCTCCGTAAACAGAAAAGCTCCCTGATCACTCGAATCAATAGACTTTCAAATTTAAAAAATTATACACAGGCTAATGACGCGACCATAAAAGTCCTAAATGCTCAACTTAAAAATATCAGATATGAAATTAGGAAAGCATTTCAACAATCCGTAAGCAACTACTGGAAAAACCGAATTAGTAAAATCTCCCTACAAAACCATAATGATCTCTTTCCATCAATAAATAGTGTATTCCGGACAAAAGAGAATAATGATATAGGGACACTCAAAATCCCCGCTACAAACACTGAGCTTCTTGCCAAAGCTAACTTAAACCCCAATGAATTAGCAACAGACTCAAACGCGTTTCTAATCACCGACACCCAAAACAAACTTGACGTTCTAGGTACATACTTCGAATCAGTACACACACAAAACTTGCACATGGGTAAGAAACAACACTCCAACATAATAGCGCAAAAAATAAATACGTTACAACAGGAAATAAAAGAGAATAGGGAAAACAACATCACAGTTTGCACCTTTTCCGACAAAAACACCTCGAACAACCCTGACGAAGAATCCATTCCTCCCAATTACTTCACGTCATACTCTAAACTCCTAAACACATTCAAAAAACTAAATAATAAGAAATCCTCCAGCTTCGACGAAATACCCAATATCGTCTTGAAAAATCTTCCCCCGAAATACATTTTCCATTATAGTATTATATTTAACAACTGCCTAAACCTAGCGTATTTCCCTACAACTTGGAAGACAGCCAAATTGATAACAATCAGAAAAAAAGGTAAAGACGGCAGCGATCCTAGTAGCTACCGTCCGATCAGCCTTCTTCCAAATATTAGCAAGGTCTTCGAAACAGCAATTAACGACTCCATAGTTAGCTTTTGCAAACCTAAAAATATAATTCCAGAATACCAATTCGGCTTCCGCCATAGACACTCCACAGTACACGCGATAACCAAATTCACATCGGATATTTGTTGGGCTAGAAACGCCGGAGACTGCGTCGCCGCGTTACTCATAGACCTCGAAAAGGCTTTCGACACTGTTTGGCTGGATGGATTATTCTACGAGTTGCTAAAGAAGCAGTTCCCAATCCATTTGGTACAGATGCTTTGGAACATGCTTCATGGCAAACAATTTTTCGTAACCAACGGCCAACACAGATCGAGTAAATCTTTCAAAATTAAAAACGGCCAACAACAAGGCGCAGTAAACTCCCCCGTCCTGTTTAATATATTCATAAGCGACTTGTTACAAATGTATGGTCTAAATTTCGACTACGCCAAATTCGCGTTAGCATTTGCAGACGATTTATTAATCTACATTCGCGGCAACAAAGCTTCGTTATTGCAATTAGCCTTACAGGAAATTTTCGGTAAAATCCAGGATTACTTTCACACTTGGAAACTTAAGCTCAACATCAATAAATGTGAGACAATCTTATTTCGACCCTACATCTCACCAATTTCGGACGCCAACTTCGACGTACGTAAACACGGAACTAAATTCCAAATACGCGATACAAAAGGTTCAGATATGAAAATTCCTCATAAAAATATTGTTCGATATCTAGGCATACATTTGGACTTCAAACTAAATTACAACGAACACATCAGGATACAAATAGACAAAGCGCAGAAAGCCTTCCTAATCCACAAAAGACTTTTCTACTCTAAAGATGTAGATAAACGCGTCAAAATTTTATGTTACCAGCTCCTCGTTCGACCCATCTTGAGCTACGGATGCTCAATATGGTTCAACATCAGCGCTGGAACCATGGAGAAGCTGCGTATCTTCGAACAAAAATGTCTACGAGCCTGTCTCAACAAATACAGATCACCGGAATCCAACTACACCAAATACATCAGCAACTACAAACTATACGAAGATGCCAAAATCACTCGCATAGACTTATTTTTGTTAAAACTCACACGAAACCACTGGGCAAACACTAGTTCAATAACATCAAATAGTTTAATATATTGTTCCACATACCCGAACCCATTATATTTTACAAAGACACTACGAACAGGCTATACACCACCAGAATCCTTCATCTTTCTTGACAGTGAAGGATACATTCAAAATTCTGACAACATTCCAATTATCTATCAGGCTTTCAGAAAAACTAACGATCAAACAATCACATACAGTAAAAACATTCACTTCAACGACCCAAATATTCGATTCAACTATAGATTATCTAGCATAGACCGAAAAGACAAGCACAGATTACTTACAACTAAATATTGGTGGCTTCAATAGAATAAACAGTTGAAATAAATAAAAGAAAATTCACTATACGCCAATTCCTCGGTAGGATAGGGTCAGTATCCCCGCCTGTCACGCGGGAGACCGGGGTTTGATTTCCCGCCGAGGAGTGTAACAAAAATTTTTTTTCTCTTTTTTATATTGTCTTTATTATATATAAATATCTCTCTCTTTTATCTTCTTTCTCTCCTTCTTTGCACCTCTTCTCTTTTCCTTCTGTTTTATGTTCTCATTATTGTATACAAAACTTCGACCGACATCTGTATGTAATAAATATTGATTCTCTTTCCCCAACTCCCAACACAACACCATCTATACAGTTTTTCATGCCGTTTCTGTATATATTCTACAAATCATTATATAAGCGATTTGTCTTAATTGCATGTATTCTCCATATATCGTATAATCAAAATATTCTGTATTAGAAATTATCGTATTAGATTGCGCGTGCTTCATGTTGGAGCCTATAATCTCATCGACATATTTATCCCATGTATATACCGTTTGTTCGTTTTTGGTTTATTGTACCCTGTGTATATAATATTTATTGGCACAATAAACGTCCTGTTACAAAAAAAAAAAAAAAATCCGGTTCTCGTCCGATCACCGAAGTCAAGCTGAGTTGAGCGCGGATAGTACTTGGATGGGTGCCCGCTTGGGAACTCCGCGTGCTGTTGGCTTTCTTTTTTTGTCTTATTAATCTTTGAATAAACAACCTATTGGTAATTTCATTCATTAAATCCAACTTTTACATAATTTTAAATATTTTTATTTTAAGTAAATGGATTCTTCACTATTCAATTTTAAATATTTTTGTTTAAATTAAATCGTTAACGCTTATCGATGAAAGACTCTAAGATACAAAAAGGAAACCTTGACGGAAATGTAATACTTCTGAATAAACAGAAATTAAAATGAAAGTTTTAATCAACATTTTATTTTCACATAATTACACATAATAAATAAACTGTTCTTGCCATAATTTGTAGAAATTCTATAAAATAATTTGTTATTTAGGAAAAAAATTGTAGTTATTGGTGACACCCTCCTACACCCTTTAGTTTCCGAGATATTTAAGAAAATGTGTTTTCAACCCGTAACTTTGAGGACTATTTTCACCCTCTCAACATGAATGTCAGTAGATATAAAAAAATACGTGTCAACTAATTTTCGAGAAGCTACCACATATGTAAATTTTATTAAAATTCGCGTGCAACACCTTGATAACGTCCCTCGTTAGTAACACCTGTATACAATTAGCAATATTAAAAGAAATATTACCTATAGAGTGTTGATCCTCTCAGCAATTATCAGGGTCTCTTCACTAGTATATACACATGTATAAGATCTGTGATAGCAAGCATGGCCATGTCTAAAGCTTTCCAACACTAGGCAAACAAATAAAAATCTAGACCCTTCTTATAGAAATAAAAATTAGCACATTATTTATTAAATAAACCGCACTTTAAACCACTTATTGAATAAACCACAAGTTATAATTTATATTACTGCAGTTTATGATTATAAAAAAAATATAAAATGAAAGTAAAAATAATATGTATTAAATTATTTTAAGGAATTAAAAATGTTGTTTAACTTTGCTATACATAAACTTATCAATAATGTTCTCATATCAAAGAATTTGTTAAATAAATTAATGATGAATACCTTTATGCAGGCCACTCTTTTTGCTGGATTTTAGGCAGGTATCTATTTTGCATAGTCATACATTAGCTCTGATAGCAACCATGTTGTCCTTTAATCATCCCTCTCTCTGTGATGTGATTCAGCTTCAACTTTTTTTGTAAAATATGTAGTCTATTTGTATAAGTCTATGTAAGAGAATATATAACAGAATATCACTACTAACAAACATAACAAAAAATTTTTTTTGTTTTTTATCATATGTTCAGTAACGTATTACTACTAACTTTACGAGTTTCTTTTGATAACAACAACGACTTAGTACGGTTCTTAGTTTGTATTTCGAATAACAGATAATAAAAAAAATATAATATTTTAATAATAGTTTAATGTACATTTATACTATGAACACGTATTTAAGTATTTGGAAAAAAGATATAAAATTAATACTTAACATATACATTAGTTACATGTATATACAATCAATATTTAATATATACAGATCTACTACTTATACATGTACAAAATAAATATTTAACATGTATACATACATTCTTTAAATATATAAACACACACATGCATACATACAAAATTTAACATGTTCGCTACTAGTTCTCAATTGAAAATTTATCAATTATAAGTTATATTCTTTGTATTAAAATAACATCATTTTACTATCTGTAAAATCGTATAACAGAATTTAATTTTTATCTGTTTTAAAGTATATGAAACAGAATTTAATTTTTATCTGTTTTAAAGTATATGAAACAGAATTTAATTTTTATCTGTTTTAAAGTATATGAAACAACTATTTATAACCTTCTATGGAAGAATGAAAGTGTTACATGTATACAGCACTAGTAGCAAACATGTTAAATAGTCCATTTCAGCCAGAGTCCTTGATTTCTTGAATTACCCTGTTAAAAATAATTTTAATTTTTATCAATGTACACAATATCAATGAAAATTTAAAAAATACATGTATTTTCTTACCTTACTCATCCTCAGACGATGTACTCCTTTCAGACTCACTTTCTGAGTCACTGCTCATGATTCCTAAATTATCTATGGTTTCTTCTATTATTCTATCTTTTTGCAAATATTCTTTCTCCAATTGTTCTATGTGTTTCCAGAAACTCTGCCAATCTGTCAGTTTTACTTCATTAATTGCCTCAATTACATCTGCTTTTAAATCATTGTTTGCTAATAGGAATGTATTACTTTCTTGTATTTTACATCTTATTTGAGACCAAGCTAAATCCATAGGGTTCAAGTCATGCATATGTGGTGGTATTCGTAATATAATGTGCTCATGTAGTTTTAATAATTCATCCACTTTGGAACTTTTCTCTAATTTTCTGTTACTTTCCACCAGTTCAAACAATTGATATTTTCTCATATCAGATCCATGTGGAATATTATTTTCTGTTAACCACTGGAGTACTTCTTTCTTTGCAGAATATTTTGAAGGTGGTTTTTTCAGTTGATCTAAATGGTAAGGAATGTCACCCATAACTATCACAGATTTTGGAGGGATATTAGGCAACAATTTTTCAGTAAACCATTTTTCAAAATTTGCTGCTATCATTTGTCTGCGATAGTCATCAGTTGTTGAACAAGATTCGAATATTAAATCTGTCCCCTTTATGAAACCATCCTTCCCTGCAGCATGAACAATATTGCATCGATGTGGTGGGTTGGTGATTTTTGTAGTCTTTAAGTTCTCCTGGCCTTCCCAGCACTGATGGAAACATGCGATATTATCCACACATGTTTCACCAATGTAAACTATACTCTTATTTTGATTTCTATGATATTCCATTGCTTCTAGATATTTTGATCTCGATCCTACAATATTTGGATTTTCGACTAATACCCTCCTAATGCTATGCGTCTTTTTCCATGTGAATCCCATACGTTTAAGTAATCTATAAAGACTTGTCACTGCCCATGGAAAATCAATCTTCTCTTGGATGGCCGATAATAATTTATTACCTGTTGGCATAACTTTCATTATCGCATAAAAATCATATATAGTGTTTCTGATTATTGTTTGGTCCTCAATCGAGCAATGAAATTTTTTATCATCACTTTTTGGACGTTTCTTCCCTGGTGATGGTAGCGATTCATCTTCTCCAACCATTGAATCCTCCTTTCGAATACGGCTAATAGTTCTAACAGATACTCCCACATATTCTGAAGCGCGGAGACTTGCTTGCTGAAGTGGATAAAGGAACTGACCTTTACGTGCTTCTTCATCACATTTTCGTATTACATTGCGGATTATATTTCGGGCTTCGCTATGTATTGTTTGGCCTCGTTTTCGTTTCATAATGGCAACAAGATATTTAATTTCACAATAATAAAATTATAATAATAAAAATATGGTGATAAAAAATTTGCAAAATTATAATAAAAATGCTATAACAACTACACAACTAAATATATTATAAAAATTATAAGAAAATTATAAAGAAACTATGAAAAAACACTACCACTATACTCTAACACTAATATTTACCACTAAAATTTAATTTAAATGCTACATTCCAATACAAAATATTACTAACACTGAACTAAAAACCTGAATTCTGACATTAGACATAATAAAATAGAAATAAACTGTCAAATTAAATAGTTATAATTGCTATATCAAAAAAATGTTAACTGAATATATACTAGCAGAATGCTTCGAAAAAACTGAGTGCTTAGCGTCATGCCGGTGAAACAAGAATGTATGTCAGGATTGCCAACTAAAAATTTTAGTCAAACAATGCTAAAAAACTAGCTAAACATATTATATGTACATTCTGCTCTGCGAAAAAAGTTTAGTAATTAGGAGCTATTAGATAAGTTTTCGTTTCTTTTATAACTGTGTTCTCATCTACACTCTCCAAAGTGTATAGCAATGTCCATACTCTTTTATGACGATAATAAGGTCAAAAACATATATTTACACAGATAGTTGTATGATTTTTAATACTTATTGATTGCAATATATTCGTTTATTTATACATTTTATGGATATATTATACGAGCTACGGAAATATATTAAGGATGAAATAAATCAAGCCACCAATGCAGTTTAAACATGTCTTTATATAAGACGGTTGATACAAAGTGTTCTTTTCAAGAAAACACGTCCTTCGTCTTTCACTCGTCCAAAATGTTCATTGAAAGAAATTCTAAGGACTATATCAGAACGTAATCCAATGATTTTAATAATTGAATTTCACATTTATAACAGAAGGACCAAGGCTTTTTACCATGTAAACAAGATATAAAAGAAAGTAGATTAATATAACGTAATTAATTTCAAAAATTGAAATTATTTTGGAAGGCTCATGCTTAAATGTATTTTAAAATTTATATTTTTGTGTGCGCAGTCCGAAAACAGTGACACTAACGCCATCTAGTGACCAAGCATCGAACTGTCGAAATAAAAAATGATATTTTTTAAAATATCTTTACAGTGGGCTTGAAGCATTATATTTATAATCTTAGAAACTTGTATTTTATGAACATTAAAATGATTAACCATATAGCGGAAGAAAGTGGGAACTAATGGAACTAAATTTTGAAAACAATTGTATTCCTTACTTATTATTTTCGATTTACTAACACATATGAAACATTAAAAAATTGTTTAATAGCAGGAACCTTGTTATTAGCGAGAACTCTACGCTATCGACTACCGCGTATAAGAAAGGTTAGCAACAATGGTCCTTTACGCCCTGCAATAGAACAACTTTATTATTTATAATCTTACCAAACTTAACTGTACATTAATAGAAAGTTTCTAAATACTAACGCACTACACTAAATATAAAATTTGAGATTGGATATAAATGTTAGACTAGATTACTATATCAATCGTCTGCATCGCAGCTGTTTATCGCGGTAGAGTGAAAGATCTTTTCTTTAGAGAGAAAGCCTTTTATAGAACGTTACAAACAAATGAAAATTGTTACGCGCGAAAATTTTCCTTTTGACGGGACGATTGAAAGGAAGTAGATGTCGCCACATTTTTAAAGAGCGAGCACAAAAATATAAATTTTAAAATTCACGTAAGAATGAAGCTTCCAAAATGCTTCCCTCTTATTAAATTAATTACAATACAATAAATTACTGGTTTAATACCTTTTATACATATAATGTAGAAAGAAACATACGTGTAAATTAATAATAATGTGTGGATATTATTTTAGGAAGTAGGGACCTGCTCCCCTTGGCTACCATTTCCCTTAGGGAAGACAGATTTTGCATTTAAATTTACAAGTAAGTCTAAAATATTTAAGTACGCTAAAAGACCTCGTTTTTATATCCTTACGGCGTTACGCAGTATTTTCTACATGACCACGAATTTTCGCTGTTCATCTATTTTTTCCTACTGTGAAATAAGTAAACAGAAATAAGGATATCGCACTTATATACAAGAATTCTTGCTAAGTTATTATAGGTGCACACATTCTTCGTATATCAGGAGAACTAACTAGTAAGTAGATGATTTGCGCAGCTCAACAGTCCAGAAAAATTCAGAATCATGAGAATGATGCCTCTCTACAGTCTGCTTGAGTCTTCATGGCTATGTATATATGATGAAAAAAAAATAAGTGAGTAGTGAAAACCGTTGATGATGAAATAAATATATAAGCTATAAGAAATATATTAAATTTTTGTAATATATTCATGAAATGTATGAATATAGAGTAATAAGTGTTTTGTTTAATAAATGAAATTTGTCACAACCGAAACAAATTTGAAATCATGAAACTTTGTACCCACTAAGTATATAATTTTAGCGCTGTAATCATCACGAGAGAGCACACGTATTGACATAGATTGCAGAGTGTGCAGAATTGAAACAGAGTTACTTATTGCGAAAATTCATGGCTTTAGTTAATTCCTCATAGTTGTTTTTTTTGACGAGTATACACATACTCGTTGCTTTGATATGACGCTATGCCTGCTACAAACACAGTTTTCTTCGGTCTTTCCGAAGCATTCTAGTAGTGATTATTAATTGTTTTATTGTTTAGTGATTCCTTATCCATTGTCATTCTTTCTATCTGTTTCATTATTTTTTGTGTTCCACTTCAGTATTTCAGTTCAATGTTAGAGACATTCTGTTTTAAAGTTTAGCATTTAGGTTAAACAGTAGTAAATGGCAGTGTTAAAGTACAATGATAGTGTTTTGTATTGTAATTTTTTTGTCGTAATTTCTTTTTGCAATCTTTTTAGCTGTGTGGTTGTTTGTCACAGTTTTATATTTCTCATCGTTATAATTTTACTTTCTTTAAAATCACTATGCAACGCAAATCGGGCCAAACAATACACAGTGAAGCCCGAAATATAATCCGTCATGTTATAAGAAAATGTGACGAAGAAGCACGTAAACGTCAATTTCTCTATCCACTTCAGCAAGCCACTATCCGTGCTTCGGAATACACTGGAGTGTCTGTCACAACTATTACTCGGATTCGGAAGGAGGATACAAAATACGGCGAAAACGAATCTCTACCATCGCCAGGAAAGAAACGGCCGAAGAGTGAAGATAAAAAGTTTCATTGCTCACCCGAAAATGAAACAATAATCAGAAATATTATTTATGAGTTTTATGTAGTGAAGAAGATTTCGCCAACTGGCCGTACATTATTAAAGGCTATTCAAGAAAAGATCGACTTTCCATGGGGACTAACTACACTTTATAGATTACTTAAACGCATGGGTTTTACATGGAAAAAGACTCACAGTATTAAAAGAGTATTAGTTGAAAATCCAAACATCGTAAGTTTGAGGTCTAAATATTTAGAAGCAATATTATATTGTAGGAATGATGATAAGAATATAATTTACATTGGTAAAACATCTGTGGACAATACTTTGTATTTTCGTGAGTGTTGGGAAGGTCAGGAGAATAAAAAACCTGTGAAAAATGCTAGCTCACCACATCGATTCAATATTGTTCATGCTGCAGGAATGAATGGTTTTATAAGAGGAGCCGAATTAGTATTTGAATCATTTACAACAACTGGTGACTACTCTGGACAAATGCACACAGCAAATTTTGAAAAATGGCTTATAGAAAAATTGTTACCTAATATTCCTCCGAAATCTGTGATAATTATGGATGATGCCCCCTGGCTTGTGCAATTGAGCAAACCACCTTCAAAGTATTCTACAAATAAGGAAATGATTCAGTGGTTAGCGGATAATAACATTTCACATGGGTCAGATATGCGAAAGTATCAATTGTATGAACTAATAGAAAGGAATAAAAAATTAGAGAAAAGCTTTAAAATTGATGAAACGTTAAGATTGCATGGGCATGGTATATTACGTATACCACCAAATATGAGCTTTCTAAATCCTATTGAACAGGCTTGGGTACAAGTACGGATAAAAACAGAAGACAATAATACATATTTTATATCAAACAATGATTTAGTAGCAGATATCATTGAAGCAGTTAATGAAATAAAATTGGCTGATTGGCACAGTTTTTGGGAACATGTAAAACAGTTGGAGAAAGAATATTGGCAAAGAGATAAAATAATAGAAGAAGCCACAGATAATTTTGGAATCATGAGTGGTGACTCAGAAAGTGAAGGTGAATCTGTAAATGAATACACATCTTCTGAAGATGAATAAGGTAAGAAACTACACATATTTTTGAAAATTTTAAATATATAGAGTGCATTTTAATAGAAACGAAACCATTTTTAACAAAGTAATTCAAAGAATTGTAGGCTTTGTGATTGAAATGGATCATGTATTGTTTGCTATGTGATTAACATATTTTTATGTTAACTAACTTCATGTATATGTGACTCTTGTATTATTTTTTTATGTTATTGTATAACAAAAAAAGTAAGTCATAATGGACAAAATTCTTAACCCAGTATTAGTAGCAATGTGTTAAATTATGTGTGTATGTATTTATATGTTTAAAAAGTACATATGCCTATATTGAATACTGATTTTATATTTATATAAATATATAAATAATTTATATATAGTTATTTCCACTGATATTCCTTCATCCTTTAAGACAGAGAAATTTCTCAAAATTGGACCATGACTTTTTTGAGAAGATAGATGGATTAGTTTATTATGACACTTTTGTCATTTTAAAACAATTTGTAATTGTTGGATTATTAAATAAGAAAAAGGAACGTCACATTTAAAACCTTTCTAGCTTAATCTATAATGAAATTATAAAATGTATATTCATCAAAATCAGTTGATGCATAACAAGTGATAAATATTGAATCATGTAAGAATCTTTAAGTTTATTATAGTCAAAAGTGATAAGTTGAGAAAAACTATGGTTGTAGCTACTTTCAACTGTTTGTAGCTCACACTTACATTAACTGATTTTAATACAAATTTTAGAGTATATGTATATAATTTACTTAAGTCTACAGAAAATACATTTTCTAAAATAGTCTTAAGAAATGATCTTTGCTTTTCTCTTTATTACTCTGATCAGTTGCAATGTATTTAGTACAACGTAAACATATAATCTAATAAATTCATCCATTTATCTTTTCAAACAAAGCTCCAGTTGCTTGACTTAATTTCAAATAATTTTGTTATAAAGGATATATAAATAAAAGTAGGAGTAACTGTACATTATTATCTGTAAATATTAAATGCTAGTTAAATGGAGTTTGTACTAACTCATGTTTGGTTTTTAAAAGAATCTTACACAATTAATAGTGATATTTCATTAAACGTATTATAAGAATAAAGAAATATTTACATTACTTTAAGGACATTCTAAATGTGTATTTGTTGTATGTGAATGCAAATGTTTTGATTGTGGTACATTCTAGAAAAAATCATTAGTATTTTTCAGTGTGTTATTTCTGAAATCAGAAATTTTCATTATTAAAAATATTAAAATATGAGAATTCCTGATGGTTAATTATTTCATTTGTTGTTGTGTAACATGGTGTATATTGCTACATATAGATGTAGTAATATGCCCTTATTAATTCAATAAAATAGTAAACAAGTTTAAAAAAATTTAATCAATGCATCTTTCATATTTGTTATGAGCAATATAATTAATAGGACATTATACATAATGCCTGGTCATTATGAATAAAGACCAATATGACTAGACAATTTGATAAATATTAATCCATTTATCAAATTGACTGAGTATTATGGATAATACTACATTTCCTTTAGATAATGTGATAATTATTTATTTATTTAATAAATTGTTTGCACATTGTCAGCAATGCTACATTTTTTCAGACAACTTAATTTATAAGAGAAAACAACACTTTTTTATGGATATTCTAAAAATTCATGTTGTAAGGTCATATGGCTAATATTCTATTTTTAAAAAAGGGATATAATATTGTAAGAAACAAAAGTATAATTAAAATATTGCACAAAATTAGCCACGAGCTGCATGAATTTAAATTTTCTATTAAGCATAATATGCAAGTGACAACATTATGCACTGCTCCCACAATTGCTTTGGTGTAAAAATTTGTGTAAAATAATAATAATAATAATAATTTTAATTATTAATTTGCTATTTCTTAAAACATGAAAAAGGTTTCCACATGGTGAATTTATATTGGATGAACTTCCAAAAAACTACTTCCTCCTTGATTTCAGTGCTTTTCTAATATGTTGTACAAATCGAAATTTGGAACAACTTTTTCCTATATGTATAACCACTGTGCAGCTTCAATTTCAGAAAGATTTGCAGAAATATTAAGAATGTTACAATTATTTACAAAAGGTCATTTGAAACGTATTGTCAAGGTCAACATTTTAAATAACTGTTTACATATTATATTATATTTTACAATTCATAGCATTATTCTCTGATTGAAGTCTGGGAGGAAGTAGCTTCTCTGTAAATTCATCTTATATTATATTGAAGATGTCATTGCAAAATAGTAACAATTTTTCTAAATCAGAAAGTCGGATACTCTTTATAAAAATATTGAAGTAAACTATTTTAGTCTATAAATATTAAAGAATAAGCTAATCTCTACATTGATGTGCAGAGATAGAGCAATCCTAGGCTATACTGTATATTTAAGACAAATCAAAATAGTATTTATAGAGGTTATACTGTAGTAGCACATATTATAGAAGAATCTAATTAAAGAAATTCGGTTATTATATTCTTGTTTAATAATTATTCACACATTGTATCCTAGTACAGTATATCGTCTATGGGTACTGTTTTTCTTTTAAATATAAGCATTATGTAATGTTACTGATGTGGATATTATTGATATTTATGTACTTACATGTATCTACCTATCAACGAATGCCTGCAGTACTATTATCCCTTTGCCCCATAGCATCACAACAGTTTTCATACTGTCCAATGTAATTAATTATGATGAACAGCATGAAATTTATTACATTGCTCGTATTAGCTGATCATTATCCATTAATGATAATGTCTTTGTCCATAACATGTACATATGTATACGTCTTTCGTAGTCAGAAAGTTAAGGTTAGTCACATCACGTGTGTCGCACTTCTTTGGTCTCAATAAATTTCTCCACTTCCTTCGTTATTCAATATATAATTGATATTTTTGATTGCTTTAGCCAATTAGCTATTCATTGAGGTTTGTAATTTCTTCTCGGATACTTTTTACAACGCGCACATAATACAAGTTTCCTCGTTTCTTTGTGAATACGTCGCTTCAGCTCATTTGGATGATTTCCAGTAGCAAAACTAGTTGTAATAGTAAATAAATTATTGTCTTGCAATGCTTTTAATATATGCTCTAAAAAATATTGGGCATTGACTCGCTTAAAGAATGTCTCCATCGTCAGACCTGTTTGGGAGGTTGACTATACTTATAAAAAAGAAATTAAAACGTATAGTATACAAATATTTTGTTATGTTGTAATAAACTTACATTGTAAAACCTTATTCTTACAGGAAAAATTTTCGCATAACGCCATAGTTGTTCCATTTAAGCCTTTTGATATTCGTTGGTCTTTCATCTTACAGCAATGCATTCGGTGACTTATTCGTTACAAAATCTGTTAAATGTTGGGTATCAGAGGGTTTATCGCATGTTAAAATATCTTTCTTTTTTTTAAGCAGTGTTCGGCCACCTCGAGCGTAATAAGCCTCCATAACCTCATAATTACTCATTCTTCAATCTTATTGTATGTTTCATAAAAATAAAAATTGGATTTTGTAATACCTAGTTTTTCATTTTTTCCTTGTTTTTAAATAAAAAATTATAATTTAGATAGCTGCATTATGTGATGTAGTATCGACATCTCTATATTGTATTGCACTGTTTTACTTTTTTTTTTTAGAGGTTTGCTTGTTTCTAAGTAAAGTCTATTATTGCATTTATAATTTGAATTAGTAAATATATATATAAAGAATTCCGATTATTTATATATAATTTATATTTATATTTCAATAATTTATAATACTACTATTGACAGTGTATACCTATTTCTTTCATGAATTGTCATCTCACAATTCAGAAATAATTAGACCCTTTATTTTAAAAGTGGTGCAAGCCTATTTTAAAAAAAATGAGATATCACGTAATTTGTGCTTAATTTAGTGTGGCCTTTTTATTTATAACTAGTTAATATTTAATATCTTCAAAAATGCCAATGCTTTGTCTAATTTAAAATTGTTTGATAGAAGAAATTGTGTAGCCATTGTTTATGAAAGTGATGTAAGTCCATTTACAGCCCGTAAATATATATTATTTTAGTTTTTGCCTAAAAGGAATTATATAATCAAATTACATATTCATAAATTAGTAGAAACATTACCAGACATAATTAACCTATATTTTTTAATTGACTAATACGCTAACCTTTAATTTTCTGGGAACAAAATAAAATAAAGTTACACCACTTTCAAAATAAACGGTCCAATTAATTATGCACTTCTGTTAATTGTGCAATCTGAAGAAATTCCACAAACAAAACAAAATGATTGTAGAACATTTTGGAAGAGTCATATGAAAAAGTTTACTCAAGAGAATACTGCCGATTTAATACACATATTATTAATAATACCTAATCTAATTGGTAATTATAGAAAAAATACTGTAAACGAATGAAACAATTAATTGTTAAGATTCCACCTTTTCCAAGAATTTACATTCGAGTTTGAAAGTAGTACTTTAAAGATAGAATATGAATTTCATAAACTTCTCTAATTTTTTTAAGTAAATTATAAATTATTAACGAGAGTTGTAAATATAGTTCTCCAAATTGTAAATTATTGTAAACATAGTTATTTCAAGTTAAAAGTTATAAGTTAGATATGGTCTAATATAGTCTTATAGCTATAGTTCCAAATATTGTTTCATAATATGTTATTAATGATATGCAGCTATAACTATAATTTACATGTACACATGTGTATACATGGTGATTTACTCAACTGTACATTCTGAATAATTTGTAACGTACACGTTATAAGAAAATGGTTTTCATACAAAAGTTTTCTAATTTAGAGAGGCACATAACGTAATATTTTGTATATGTATGTTTTTCTTATAAATGGAGCCATTTCAGTTTCGTTCTTTGAAATAGAATGCTACTTTTTTACACTTACTTTTTTTTAACGCAAATTTTGTATGGCAAAATAATGAAATATTTATATAAACAATAATGTACATAATAAACAATACGGTTAGATATAGTTTAATTCAAAATTACGAAGAATTGTTGACAGTTATAAACAAAATGTCTAAAGTAAATGCATATAAATATGCAATGTTATAATAAACGATATTAATGTGTATAATCAATAATAACCATAATTTGAACATAATAAATGCAACATGATTAATAAATTATTAATAGTTATCGCAATTATTATTAGTTACAGCAGTTATAACATAATTTTTTGAAACTTTAGTAATCATACTTTAATATAATTAAATATTTAAACGAAAAAAGTAACTGGTATTTAAACTGTACTCCATTTGATCTACAGTTAAAGATTTAACTCTGGTGCTGATTTTTAAAAATACCTTTATTCATGACAATGTACAAAAAATTATTTACATTGATTCCGTAGTGAATAATGTACCAGTTCGATGATATGGTTCGTTATGCAACACTCTCCATGTTATTATCGCTATTTTTTTATGCATGTTATTTTTTTATTTATTTTAGATCCTCGCTAAACCTTGGACCATTTTTCGAATGTTGTGTACTACGCGTTGGTTTTCTGCCGCTACAAGGCCCTGATACAGGGTCAAAAATGCGATGCCAGAAAAAGGTTACAGGTCTCTCTTCTTGGAATTTATACCTAAACTAAATCTACTTTATTCACACGCACTTTCACATACGCTCATTACCTAACACTCACCCTCGCTACTCCCATTACTTATCCTAATGAATGTATAACTATTTACATTTATACATATTTTACATCGATTACTCCATTAACAATGCTGGTGATTTAACTAACTCTGGTTGCTTCTTTGTTTTTTTCTAGCCACCAGTATCTTTTCATTCAGGGGTATGTTTGTCATTGACATTGTTTTTTGGAAACGCAGTGTTATAAATTATTTTGCGTGTTTACTTTTACTGTCTATGTGTGGCTCTTTACTGTCTCTGTACAGGTACAGAGGCATTTTTGCACAAATGCTCTTAATTTTTCTATGATAAGCGGACTCATATTGTACGTACGGACTCAACCGTACGTTCATATGGGTCGAATTGATAGCACAGTAATTTAATTTTCGTACTTAAATTAGGCGCCAGGAGAAGCTTGCTGTTGCTCTGGAAGGCTTTCGTAGCTTTTTCTAAATGTATTGTAGCGTGCTCAGTGATATAAAGAAGTTCATCCAGGTTTACTCCCAAGTATTTAACTACCTTTCTGTGGAGGATCCTCGTACCATCTGCAAATAAATGAAAATTTTTATATTCGTTCCTAAACGTGAGGAACTTTAACTTTATTTTCCTTCTAAATAGAATTGCTTCACATTTGTTAGTATTTATTTTTAGTTTCCAAGAATTGCAGTAATCTTATATCTAATTAAATAATTTCTGTAATGGTCCTGTTGCTTTTTTTTACATTTTTCCCTTTTATATGCATATACACAGTATGTCTGAAAAGTAACGAAACTTTTTAAATTCAAGGAAAACTACTAGCACCATCTATTAAAACAATATGCTATCTGAAAACAGTATTCCTCCCCTACAAAACAAAACAATCATTATTAGAACCGAGCAACGAATTGCAAACTTATAGCGTTTAAAGAGACAGAACCTTTCGTCACCGTGTCACAAAATCACGATGGAGCAAAGAGCGAATATTAAATTCTGCTCGGTAAAGCTCGGTAAAACTTTTACAGAAACATTTGAATTAATGAAAAATGTTTATGGCGACGATTGTTTATCCCGTACACGTGTGTTCGAGTGGTATAAGCGATTCCAGGATGGCCGTGATACTTTGGAAGAGGACCCAAAGCCAGGTTTTGGGTTTTTCTAAATTCTAAACGATTCTAAAGGTATTATACTTCGGGAATTCGTTCCACAGGGACAAAATGTTAATGGCGAATATTATCTGGGTGTTATGGAACGTTTGTGGAAAATAATTGTTCGTGTGAGGCCCGAATCGAGCGCCGGGAAGTTGGTTTCTGTTACATGATAATGCACCAAGTCACAGAACTGTCGCTGTTCGTGAATTTTTGGCGAAAAAACAAGTCTGTGTGCTCCAACATCCTCCATATTCACCTGACTTATCTCCATGCGATTACTTCCTTTTTCCAAAATTGAAATTAGCCATGAAAGGAACGTTTTATGACACTGTTACACAAGTCCGAGCAGCTGTGACAAGGGTGATTGAAGCGATTCCGCAAAACGACATGAAAAAATCTATGTTAACATTACTTGAGCGTGCCCAACGGTGTATTGATGGAAGGGACGTAACTTGAATAAAAAAAATTAATTTTGGCAAAATAACTAATACTTTTTTTTTTATTTAAAAAGTTCCGTTACTTTTCAGACATACTGTGTATGATTACATTGTCTGCAAATTGTAGAGTTTTTATAAAGGGTGAAGATGGGATGTTGAAAAGCTGTGGGAGTTTTGCATGATAAAAGTTAAATAGAGTTAGTGTTGTAACTGTTCTTTTGATATATTTTTTAAAAAATCTTGAAACTCTAATGCAACAAATGTACAACCATTGTCTGAGACTAAAACTTGTGGTGGGCTAAGTATTACAAAAATTTCTCTGCACTTTTCTATTATATTTTATACACACTAAATATAATTGCAAATGTTTCCTTATTAATTTGAGAATATTTCTTTTATATTCCACGCTCCGTACGGGCATCTGCTGCAATTACTAAATGCAATTTAGGATTAAGGGGTACTTTTTCACTACCAAATTCTCGTTTGACTTTATTAAACGCTACATCTTAATCCTGTGTCCATTTAAAAATGGGGTTTTTCTTTAACAACTGATTTCACTTAAATTTTCAATAAATCACCTGTAATAATTAATCAGACCGGTAAAAGCTCGTAATTTAATAACATTGGTCGGTTTAGGCATCATTTGGACTACTTTTATTTTCTTAGGTTCTTCAGCGACCTCTATTTTGTTTATTACATATCCATAATAAGTGATTCGATCTTTGAGAAACTTGCTTTTTTCTAAGTTTATGCATATATTATTTTCTAATAATTATTTTAATATTAATTCTAATGGTCCTGAACGTTGCTCATTATCTTTTCTTGCAAGTCTAATGTCATCTAGAACCAGTTGTGCATATTCAAGGTAAGTAGCTCCTTATCCACTTTCGCAACTAGTAATTGTAACTACGCTTGCTTTATTAAATTAATCTTAGAAAATATCGTACCACCAGACATAGACATAAATAATTCCTCCGTTGTGGGCGAGGAATGCTCATCCACTATTAATATTGGGTTAATTGTAACATTGTAACATTGGAAATTATAAAGTCACCGCAAACTCGAATATTCCTTTCTTTTTTAACACAGGCAAAATCTAGACGATTTAACTTTTTCTAAAATTTCTGCTTCTATGTTTTCTAATTCTCTTTTCACTTTCCCTAAAATTTTAAACGGTACCGCTCGATGTTTTATAAATATTGCTTTTGCATCAGCCTTTGACTGCAAACGAGTTTTATATTTTTTAATGTGTGCAAATTCGTTATTCAGAACTTTTTTAAATCTGCTATATTTTTCTTATTAAATTCTTCCACCATTTTAATATTTTCTACTTTTATTATTTTTAATTCTTTGTTTCATTAATCCATTCCCGGCTCAACAACGGATTTCGATTATTACAACATACATACTCATGTATGTACAGGGCCACACCCTGTATTTAACATCTTTGCTTCATTTGTATCTTTAATTTTCACTTTAACGGAATCGAGTGGAAATTTTGTTTACAATAAGAACGTAATTTCGATTGTGTTTTGTATATTGCTAACTTAGAAAACGTATTTTTATCTACTTTTCACTTACTAAAATGACCGCCGTGCCGCAATCCACATCAAAAACCACATCTCGATTTTCAATTTAAAGGGGTACGATAAATTTTGCTCTGTGCCCGGAATGAGGGCTTCATTTTTCTTTCTACATATTTTTTGCAAACATCCGTAACCTCCGCATTGTTTACACTCCGAATAAGGGTACACTTAGGTGCTAAATGAGCTTGTTCACATCTGAAACATATAATATTATTAGATTTACATTCTAAACGCTTGTTATGATTACTCTTAAAGGACGTCTAATGACCGCTTTGGCATTTCTTCTTCGGTCCTTGGTGATTAGTTCTGTTTTCTTCGTTTCTTCTCCATGACCTTCCTGCTTGGCTTCCGTGTTATTTTTTTTATATACAACCCTCGAGACCATTTGGAACCCATTAGGAGACTCGGGGTTATTTGTTCAGTCGAACGCGGTGAAAACATTTTTAATTTTATGCACTTAAATTTCTTCTTTCACTTCTTGATGAAGAGAGAAAAAGAACTTTCTCTGCCATGTACAGTTTCCACTAATTCTTTTCCTCGATCATTCGCCGAAAGAAAAGAAAAACAATAAATAAAATTATAACTTTTAAATAATAATAACAATAATCCCATCTTCGTTGCCAGTTATTATATTTTCTTTGTTGGAAAGTCGGTTGGATATTCGAATCACTATACTTTTACTGTTTGCTAATGCGTGTTTATGTCGTGCCGGTTCGGTGTAGAATCTTCGCGTATTACCGAATCGGAATCTGAACTTACAGAATCAGTTCGATTACCAGCGCCACTACGTATATTATATTAGTCACGTGCTCAATTTAATCGAAGAGTACAATATACATAGCATTATCGTTATACTCGCAAGGGACCATCCCGAGTTGATAATTTCCAATTTTGACGAAACTTATGTATAATATAGTCCTCGAAAAAATATTAGACACGTATTTTTTTTTAGCTGCCGACATTCATGTTAAGGGGGTGAAAATAGCCCCCAAAGTGGGGGTGTGAATCATTTTGTTGAATATCTCGGGAACCAGTAGAGCTAGAGGAACGGTTTTTTGTGTGTTTTTTAATGTGAAATCCAAATGTGCAAATGGATTTAAAAAATTTGCATTTGTTTAAATAATATATTAAAAAATGACACTTTTTTGTTAATTATTCTGTTCAAAAGTTGTATCGTCCCATAATTTTCGATGTGAAAAGTATACTAGTAAGTACAAAGTACGGATAAAATTGAATTTTCATGTTTACATTGTAAATATAGTTAACAGCTAGCTGCAAGGCCGGCGAAACGTTGGGAACCTTCTTCCTTTAGGAAACGGCTTACACCCGAAAGCCTCAACAGCAATAACTGTCTGACACTGGGCCGTGAAAGCCTCAAATCTCTCCCATACTTTACCCAGATAATCCAACTCCCTTACAAAATTCTCTGCTTGAGCTCCTGGCGCATATCCAGTAATCATGAACAGGTTCTTTTTTCCAAGTTTTATTTTTAGTGTTATGTTTTCTATTATGCGTGTGTCTTGTGTAATGTGAATTAGTTCATACTGCGTGCTGCTTTTTATTAATGCCGTATCACTTCTCCGTTGTTGCTACTCCTTCCTGATGAATGCGTAACTTTTAAATTTCACCTTATCCTAGACTTTAGTTTCATCTCATTGAGAAGGAGTCCAGTTTCTGTATCTTGCTCATTTCGAGTATGTTTTGCCTTCTTTCATTTGCTACTATTGAGCTTATCTTAGCTGATATTATTTTTAATCTACTGATATTATCCATTGCTGTAGCTGCACGTGTCCATTTCTGTACGGTGAGAGTTAGGGCAGTAGTATGCGCTGTGTAGGTCCTGTATCTTCTGTGCATTCATGTTAATTCTGCTCTCCAGACTTATTGATTTGAGTCGTCATGAACGACCTCATATCGGAGAATAATGCTTCTAACATGGTGAGTGTATTTGTTTGAGGTGTATTGCCTGATGAGTTTGTAATGTCTTGCTGTATAATAGGGATTAAGGGGGGCAATACCTTTAGAATCTTAAAATATTGCAAAATTTTTTTTTCTATAAAATGTTAGTGCAACATCTCAAAAATATAGTCTCAAAATTTTAAAGCGTAATACGGAGTCCTTTTGATGTTATGGCCGATTATCGTGACTTATGTCTGGTATCGCACCGCAGATATTCACGCGCTCGATGCGGAGGGCTATGTAACAGATTTTGTTATTATCATGCCATTGCTGTGTTTGAAATTTTGTATTTTTACGGAGAATGAGCTTATAGAGAAAAATCAACTTTACGGGTAAGCCGAAGGATTATTATATGGCACAGGAATCGCAGATTAGTTGGTAAATCATTGAAATTATTCAGATTTTACTTATCGAAACTTTAAACGCATTTTTCTCAAAACTACATTTTTAAAATTGGCGTGACTGATAACTCAAAAGCTAGTTTATCAATCGCGCTCAAATTTTTTTCACATATCCATGACAATACCATCTAACATATGAACCTAAATGTACGAAATAAATTTAACATTAAAGTCCGTTTTTATTGCAAAATATTGCGAAAATTTTCAGTAAAATTCAAAGCTTTTCTTTAAAAGCGCGCCATCTCTTCAATTTTCCATGTTTTTCACATTTCTTAGGTTCATCTACTAACTGTGAATGTTAATAATCGAAACATCGTTTGCAAACTTGTTTCAGACCAATGTAACTAAAGCTAGAAGTCACGCCGTTTCACGAGACGCGCCGAAACACTTGCAGGAAAGACTATCATAATTCCGCCATTTTTAAATATTTAAAAAAAAAGAAAATATGTTGTAATAGGCAATAGTTATAATAAATTATACCTGAAATTTCGAATATACAAGACAAAGATATCCTATACAAAAAAATTCACAAATATCAGCTTATTTTCATCTATCTAAAGGTATTGCCCTGCTTAAGTTTTGTGATGAGGCGTTCTGTGTTGCCGATGGGGTATCCTTTGTAGCGCTCGCGTAACTCATAGATGGCCGAATGCCACTATTCTCAGTTACTTCCCTTACCCTACGCTGCCTTTACGTGCATATTTCAGCTTCTAATTCTTTCGCGCACGCTTTAAATTCTTTAAATTTAGCCATCCTTGTACCAGGCTGAGTGTCCGTAATTTTTCATAAATCCAATTACGCCATATTATTGACCTTCTAAAACAGAAAATTTTGCATTTTGAATTTTTTGTCTAGGTCTATTAGTTCCCGAGATATTTGCGAAAATAGCTTTTTCAACCCCAACTTTAACGGCTATTTTCACCACCTCAAAGTGGATGTTTGCCGATAAAAAAAATACGTGTCAAATATTTCTTCGAGTTCTATAACATATTAAAATTTCATTAAAATCGGCGTGTATCAATTGGATGATGTCCCTTGTAAGTTTACAATGGGGTTCGTGTTTATCTGCGTATTTGACACATCTAAATTCAAGATTACAGTTGCACGCCGAGTGACCCTCTCTCTGGCATCGCGTACACGTTATAGGATTACTCTTTATTAACCTTTCCCACGTAACTACTTGGTGTAGAATATACCTAAATTTGATTAACGTGCTCAGATCGATGTCGGGTGAAATTTGAATATCGAAAAAAGGAAGCGGTCTGATTTTACGCTTGGACTTCTCAGTTTCAAAATGGCTTATTTCTACAATATTTATATTATATAGACTATTCTGTTTTATTTCGAACGATTGTTCCAAAGTTAAATATCACATATTGATATTAAGATTTACTTAAGAACTTTTAAAAAATTAAATAGAAAAGAACTATGTCGAATTGGAATTAAGATAGTTAAGTAGATGGAGATTTTATTGAATGGAATTAAATAAAGAAAAAATAGTAAAAAAGAAGCCAACAGCACGCGGAGTTCCCAAGCGGTCACCCATCCAAGTACTATCCGCGCCCAACTCAGCTTGACTGCGGTGATCAGACGAGAACCGGTATTTCCTAAGTAGTGTGGCCGTTGACTGGTCAGACATTTAAATTTTCGTCCTGAAGAATTATCGCAAACCTAAATATTACATATTGTAATTAATATATACTTAAGAATTTCTCCTCACACGTTAACTATCGTGAGGATTATCAGAGATCGACCACTTCAACGCATCTTTTGCGGGTGACGTGAATCACAGTTCTACTGCAACCCGCGCCCGCAAAAGATGTGTTAATACAATCGAATAAACGAAAGAAAAAATAATATCATTAGGACAGAATTGCTATTTTCTATTATTAGATACGTAGCAAATAGAAATTTTAAATCGAAAAACGAAAGTTCGCATTCCGAACAATTGCAATTATAGCGCACTTTATCCTATACTTTATACGATTCCATTCATGTGAAAAGTTGAAAAATTTAATGATGTTCATTGTTAACAAAAAATATTTGAAGACTTTCCTATTTAAAAAAATTTAAAATTGAATAGAAAAGAATTTTATATCGTTAAAATTAAAATATTTAACATGTCATAATGAATAGTTCTATAGAATTCAACTTGAAATACTTAAAATTGTGTAGAAAAGAATTCAATCGAACTGAAATTAATGCATTTAAAATTGTATAGAAGGGCACAATGTCGAAATAGTATTAAGATAGTTAAGTAGATTGGAATCTTATTAAATGTAATTAAAATAAAGGAAGGGTAGTAAAAAAGAAGCCAACAAGCACGCGGAATTCCCAAGCGGTCCCCCATCCAAGTACTATCCGCGCCCAACTCAGCTTGACTGCGGTGATCAAACGAGAACCGGTATGTTCTGAGTAGTATGGCCGTTGGCTGTCAGACATGATATTTCATTCCGAATGATAGTTACAAACCTAAATATTACATTATGCAATTAAGATCTTGGTTTATATCCTCGATGCTAGCCGCAGAGCGTGGTTGTTTAGACTTTGTCGCCTCAGCTGGTCGTCCTTTAGGGACGACTGTTAGGTCTTAAAATACAGATTTTAGCAAGAGGATTAGACCTCAGTCAAGTTTCTGGCATTACAATAGTTTGATGTATTTTTCGGTCCTTTAGAAACATTTGCCATTTACAATCCATAGTTCTTTAGTCGTAGCAGAAATAGGACCCAAGGAGTCATTACATTCTAGCGAGTTTTTCCTTGATTTATTGTCAGTCACATCTGGTGTCACAACCCTTAGCCTTAGCCGTAGAGTCTTTTGTTTCCAGTTTCCATTCATGTCGAGGTACTCCTTAGGTTTATTACTCTGTATCGCGTCAAACTCCCCGAGTATTCGGAAAGTCGAACTCTGGTGGGATTTAATTAATTAGACTGAATATTGTTGTCCGATTGACCCGTTTTATTATCTGGAGTCGTCACAATCGAAGTTACTGTCAACTCGTAAACGACATGAAATCGAAGTCCTCAAAAGGCAAATACAGAAAGCGTTCGAAATATCAAACCGAAGTGTCTTAACAAATATCGAAAACAGAAGTGTGGGCCTCGAGGCCCTTCCGCATTTTATATTGGACATTTTCCTGCGACGTCGCTTAGCAACCACGCCGATTCCACGAGGAACCGGCGGCGTGCCCGCCGTCGATCTTTGTTACGCCGCCATCCCTGTGCGGCCGAATCACCGAACGCTACTATGCCGCCCTCCCTGTGCGGCCGAGCCGCCGCGCCGCGATGCCGCGTGCCGACACCGGCGGTTCGCCGGCCGCTTGCCGGTATCCGCTGTCAAACGGAGCGGTCCCCGCTTTTGTCCGGGTTTCTGGGAAATGCCCGTCAGGAGATGTCGCCGAAGAATGTCTTTCTTATTCGCCGAAGTGCGCACCAGGTTCGCCGAAATACAGCGGCCGCATCAAATACTTATTAATTTGCGCTTTACTTGGAATCTCAGAGCATGTGCCACGTGTCGCGTGCCACGTGCCCCGGGCACGTGTACACTTCTTAGAAAATAATCGCGTCCAGCCAACCGGACGCAGGGCGAGCCAGCTCGCCCCCGCCCGCGTTCTTACCTCTCCCGAGCAGTGTGGCTCTCGGGGCTATGGTAAGCATCACCCCTCCCGGGCGGTTTCTATACTCCCGGTGCTATGGTGATGTTCTTCATGCCGAAACACTCATGATGTTCGACGAATACGGCCACAGGTTTCCCTGTGCACGTAGGGCTTCGAGGTATGGCTCCCATACCTGCTGCTTTTGATCAGCCGCCCCCGAAAACCCCTCTAATTACACCCGATCATCTGTGTGTTTTTGGATACCACTTCATGATCTGATATTTCCTCGTAAAGTCGATTCTATCCGTAACATACTCGCTACGGTCATTTTGGGAAAAACCCAAAACAGTTCATAATTCACGGATTTTTACCATCTCCACTTTAACTTAGTTAGCCAATAAGAAATTAGTAAAGTGCTTCTCCTCACCTATATCTAAAAATTGTACGCTCACTCCGAGTTTTCGTAAAATGTAACATGTCTTCGAAGAGACACTCTCGAAACAAGAATGAAACAGTAAACATTAAAAATAAAGTCTAGTCATCCGAAGTCACATACAATTTCTTAGATACAGTCCACTTAGTCACTTAGTCCATGCGTTGTTTAATCGCCTCTACATATTGCTGACGGTGCAACGCACATACAACGACTCTCTTTATGAACAGTACTTTGCCATGCAGGAGGTGAGCGGATCCCACTCCATTGTACCGGACTGTGTTTTTCGCATGGGACCCGCATTTTTGGCTTTCTATATTTCTAATTCCTTCGCTATTTTTGCTAGCGTCTCATTTAATAACACTGTACAACAAATTTTGACTTTTTTTTGATTTCGTAACCGCCACTATGAAATTCTTATAGATTTTTGGGAGCTGAATACGGATCTGAAATCCATTTTTCTCTAGGACGTACAGTTTTTGAGAAAATTAATGTTAAAAAAAATTGCAAATTTTCAACTTTGGAAATTTTTTGTACTTTTGCCATAGCAGCTATTGAGTGGCTTTTTACACGACAAAAATCTGTGAACTTTCCCGAATAAAACAATATAAATTGTTCTTCCATTGTAAACATTTAAATATGTTTAAATAATGATCAAAGTAAGAAAGACACCAAAAACGCACCAATTTTTGCCGATATTTTTCAATTTATTTAAAAAACTATGGGTCTAGGCGAAAATCTAACCATTGTACGTGATAGAACAGGCATTTCTGCTGAAGAAAGCATCAAGCGAAGTTATGTCACTTTTGTTTTCTTTTTATAAAAAAAATAGTTCGGCAAAACACGCGCCACTGCCAGTGGTACTCAATGTTGGCGCGTATAAAAACTATGTTCGTATAAACGTGACTGAAACTGCAGAAGAATTGTGACGAAAGTTGAATGCTTACAAGGGACATTACCCAATCGACACACGCCAATTTGGTTGCGCTTTGAGTTGGATATAGAATTCAAAAAAATATTTGACACATATTTTTTTTATCGGCAATCGTCCATGCAGAAAGGGTGAAAATAGCCCCCAAAGTTGGTGTTGAAAAATATATTTTTTTGAATATCTCAGGAACTATTATGTGTAGGTGAAAAATTAAAAATGGGATTTATGTGTTTTCAGATAGCAAATTTGTCTATGTAGCCATATTTTTGATAAATTTATTTGATTAAAAAATATATTGAAAAATAATCTATTTTTGTCATTTTTTTTTTTGGTAAAATGTTGATCTATTTCTATAAAAATTGGTACAAATGAACTATACATCTTGACAAAGGATGCGGATAAATTGGAATTTTTAAGTTCGTCGTTATAGTAGATATTATTACGTTGCAAATTGTACTCACGTATTGACTCTGCCCTCTATAGCAGTGTCTATGTTCTATTTTGACATAAATTTGTGTAATATAATTCAATTAATTTACACTATACTTTGTTAATCGCTTCACGGGTAATGGAAAACGGCATAGCAAATAAAAATACCAGCAATCTCCATCGTAAAAGAAGTAAATACGGCAGACGTGAGGAATCTTGCTAACGATTACTTTTATTCCCTGCTGTATATTTAATTCTATCCTCGAAGATAATGAATGATGAGTGAGAATATAAAAGCAGAGTTTTTACTTCGGAATGTAAAATTCAAGTCTAAATTCGCTAGCCAGCAATAAGGAGTAGAAAGATAAATTAGGAAATCTTTAATACTGCAGTTAAATGAATTAGTTTATGATGGGTACATCTGGAACTACAGTTTGAAAAATCAACGCGGTGCGTTTCAATATGCGAAGAAATAAAGTAATTAAAGAATGCAAAAATTGAGTCATAATAAAAATTATTAGAGAACCCTAGAACTCTCAAGGGGACCATTAAAACTCTTATTAATGTTTCAAATTTCTGAAAATGGGGGGCCAACTTCACAGAGGTAGCAGTGTGAAGGTCAAACCACCTAAAACGTTTCACCAATCACGACAGATTCAAATAGTTTCCGAGTGTTGTCCGAGTAACATACACTCTGTTTGAATGTAGTTCGAAATAAACAAAATTCGTGCTTTGTAGCACGGTGATTAAAATAAGTTCCCATAATCTAATCCTTTATTCGTAATAGTTATTTAACTTAAATTTAAGTTTGCTCGCGCACAATTATCTTCATTTACTTAATTTTTAAAAATAATATTTCCTATTCGTTATTCAAGAAATTAATTACATTAAAATGAAAGTAAATCCTGTAAATGTTATTAAAATTCTAATAGATTCATATAATTGTGAAAATAGTAGTGCTCACACACCGGTAAATGCAAAAGAAGTTGAGTTATCTGAAATTATTAGTGACTTAATTAACAGACATATGCAGGCTGATTACACAGGAATTGAAACTGGACAAGAGTCATTATTCGAAGATCATGTACATGTGGATCAATTTTCATCGGTACACGAGCTAGAGTCAAGTCCATTAGTGTCATTATAAACCAGTGGGAGTTCGTCCAGTTCACCCGAGGAAACTCCAAATGAGGCAGAACATGAATATAAAAAAAGTGCTGTGGACTTTTGGAAGAGTAGAAAAAAGAGGAAATTATCCTTCAGTGCAAAGAAGATATAAGAAGTTGAGGAGTCGTAAGCAGTTGTATCAACAGGAAAAACAAATTAGTTGTGGTGGACCCCGATTAGATAAATTAATTACGGGAAAAGTATTAGAAAAATTTATTCTATCCCGAAACAGGAAAATTGTGATACATGATATTGATTTAAAACGTTGGGCGGTACAGGAACAGCGAAAACTTAACGTGGATGAATTTAAAGCATTACAAAAGTGGCTGTGGAAATTTAAACAATCCAATAACATCGTTTCTGGAAAAACTACTAAATTCATCACCAGAAACTATAGCGAACATTTAGCTGATATAAACGAAAAAGCCAATGAGTTTGTAGTGCACATACGGCAATATTTTTAAAATCATGGTGCTGAAAATATATTCAGTTCTGACCAGAGCGGATTTCATTGTCAGTTAGAAATGCACAGTGGCCGTACGCTTTCTTGGAAGGGAGAAAAATATACAAAATCAATCATACAGTCCTCATCGGCCATAACACATAGCTATACTATACAACCGACAGTATCAGCAGATGGCCAACTCTTGTCTCCACTGCATTTGGTACTGAAAGAAACAAACGGCCAAATTGGATCTCGTGTACAACGTTCAATATACACAGCACCTAATATTGTTATTGGAGCATCAATATCTGGTAAGTTTAACAAAGAGTTATTGAAACAATATTTGGAACAGTTGTGCTTTCCGAACACGCCCGAAAACAGTATTTTGCTACTTGAATCATGGACCGGATACGGTGAAAATTTAATACAAAATATCACTCCACAAAATAAAACTGTTACAGTCTTAACTATTCCAAAAAACACCACAGGACTCATTCAGCCTTCAGATGTGTACGGCTTTAGAATCTGGAAAAATTTTGCACGGAAACTTTCGGATCTAGTACTCGTATTAGAAATCAAAGATAACTTCATGTTCCAGCTAGACAACGATTCAAATCATAAAGCAGCCATCGTTGCAGAGTGGACATTTAAGTACACCGCATTATTTAGATACAATACCTCAGTCATCGGATATAAACTGCATTGATCACTTGTGGTCAGAAATAACAAAAAATATTCGTAAATCAACTATATAATATAATAATGAAATCGGTTTAACAAATATAATAGAAATATAGTGTAATATAATACAAACGTAATGTAAATATAATATAAATATTTTATAAATATAATTCAAATAAATACGAACATATTACAACAATAATCACATATAGTAATATTCTGTATACGCAAATCTTTCGGGTCTGAAGTTTTGCGCATATTGTAAAGGTACAATACATTTCGAGCGAAGGATACCGAACGTAAACAAACAGTAACATTTTAATTTTTCCATTATATTTGTAACATTTTCCTCATTAAAATGAGACCAAACACGACGTAATTCAAAACATATTTACTTGTAATTTTAAGCGTTTTGCATGTATCGATCGCTTTCCTGTAGATTTATGGTAAACGAAGGAGTAGTGACACTTCGGGTAATTTCGTTTTTCTTCGGTGCTATTCGGATAATCACGTGACAGATGTGACAGTTGAAATCGTACACTAGTATAGCATTATGATTTCGATGATTTTACTTCTATAAGTTAATACAAGTAAATGTGCTCCGAATTACGTCGTGTTTGGTCACATTTTAATTAGGAAAATATCACAAATATGATGGAAAAAGTTGTGTGAGAAATGAATTAAAAATAAAAAAGTTAGCAACGCATTAGCATTGTCAAGAATTGAACAAACTTTTGATCTTTGTCGACTGCCACGATCGCAGTGTCTCTTTCTTTTTCACTCGCTATCCTCCTTTGCGTTAGAAACTTTTATCGTCAATTAAACTAGTAAATATAGTGCAATTTATATCGTGTTCGGTCTCATTTTAATCAGAAAAATGTGAAAAATCTATTGGCAAAAGTTTGACAACGAAAAAATAAAAAATAAAAAGGTTTTATATTTGCATTGGTACTGTTTCACGAATATACCCGAACCTGGATCACGTGACACTTTTCGGCGAGCGAGATTCGGGCGTCTCGTGGGGTCTTTCCCCCAGTGGTAGGGATAACACTTTTGCTTATATTGTAAAGGACATTTTTGCGTATATAGAACGATTACTGTATAGTACAAATGTAATGTACATGTAGGAAACAAACGTTAACCACCGTGCTGAGTAGGCTAACGAACACGTTATAAGAAACATGGTAAAAAACCTCCGATACGAACAGTTGGCCGGTATTTGTTTACTTCCGAAGCGCGAGCGAGTGAGTGTATGTACGAGTATGTATTCCCGAAAACGATAAACTTGTTATGCGTGCGAAACGATTGGAAGTCAATGGACGTTAAACCGTAACAGGAATTTTGAAAAATCGTCGAGAATGTTCGAATGACGCAATCGCAACTCGGCGGGATAGATGCGAAGTGTGTGCGACGATACGAGACAATTATGAAGTCAACAATCACGAAACGGCTACAAAACGATTTTCGGTTACGGGAATATTCGTCATTGTATTTTTTCTTGTATTTCTTACTTGTCACTTTTCCAATAAAGAGTATATTCGAACATTCTATTCCTACATACATTTAATATAACATAATATGAACATAATACTGTTGAAATGGGGCAATCTAAATTTGAATATTGGCGCCAACTGACGAGGCTTTCTTGCATACACAGGGTGTTCAATTACGAGAGGGGATAATTTCAAGGGTCGTAGCTGGAGTGATACTGAACAATTTTTTCCTTTAACAAAATGTTGGTTGAGACTTAGTTGTGAATGACGCAACTATCTAAAAAATTGTAGATCAAGGAGTTAATCCCTGTCTACTTTAAATTCACAAAATATGTAGAAATAATGTAAATCGGACTCACTTATTGTTTAAAAATAATCTTGATTCAGTGAAAATGTATCCTCGTGACTGGGTTGTTCCACCAATAACCTTTCGTAAAAAAAGGTGTACAATGAACACACTTTATTTCATGTTTCACTACCTTTCATTGTAACATTTTACTATTATTTCTTACTAATTGTCTGTAATAACCACAGAAAAAGAACACAAAAGAAAACGCATGAACAATTCATAAATAATTTTAACGATTTCTCATTTCTCTTCGATGTTTAACACCGAACGCTGTGTCCTGAACTAACGATCGCAACGCGATCAACATCCTCGACGGAAAAAAAACATGTGCTGGCTTCTACGCCGCGTGGCAACAGTTCCTTTGAACGAGGATGTTTAACACTGAGAAGAGAGAGAAAACGTATGGAACAGGTCATACTGATCGTGTTACGATCGACAGTTTAAGACAAAACATAAGAAATGTAACGAAAACTGTAAGAAATATAAATATACCAATCGAAGCAGAATTTTTTTAAAAGACGGGAGAGTCTGATTTACATTATTTCTACATGTTTTGTGAATTTAAAGTAGATAGGGGTTAATATATTTGTGAATCATTAGATTTAAAATCTCTTTTGCCGAATAGAAAAGTTATTTTTCCTTTAAAATGTGCTTTTGCACCTTTGCAGCGAGCGGCATGAATCATTTTATTCGTTATTCCTTTCGAATTCACTCGGTATAACAAATAAATGGTTTATCACCTAAAGTGATAATCTGTGATAAACTGATAATCTAAGTGGAGTTTATTCTCAATTATTTTATTCATTATTTGATTTAACTTTGACGTGGCGGCTTTCTGTTACGCAATTACGCTGTCACGGGGGTGCAAACGCGTTTGTTCACAACTATGGTCAGCGTCTCGCTCGAACCCATCACTCCACGAGTCTGAGCACGCGTCGATTGATCAGTATTTTTCATTAATAATTCAAAAACTAAACTTTAACCGACATTTGGTAAAGAAAAAAATTGTTTAGTATCACCTCAGTTAGCATTAAAAAATTTCATAGTTTTCATTTAAAATTTAATTCTTTTAGATATTTTTTTAATGTATTAACATTATTTTCAATAAAGATTCTTATAAATTAAAAGAAAAAATTGAGGTTTTTCTACCGCTTTCATGCTTTTAAACAGAGATCTTAAGGGGGCCAATACCTTTAGAATCTTAAGAAATTGCAAAATTTTTTTTTCTATAAAATGTTAGTGCAACGTCTCAAAAATATAGTCTCAAAATTTTAAAGCGTAATACGGAGCCCTTTTGATGTTATGGCCGATTATCGTGACTCATGTCTGGTATCGCGCCGCAGATATTCACGCGCTCGGTGCGGAGGGCTATGTAGCAGATTTGTTATTATCATAGCATTGCTGTGTTTGAAATTTTGTATTTTTACGGAGAATGAGCTTATGGAGAAAAATCAACTTTACGAGTAAGCCGGAGGATTATTATATAGCGCAGGAATCGCAGATTAGTTGGTAAATCATTGAAATTATTCAGGTTTTACTTATCGAAACTTTAAACGCATTTTTCTCAAAACTACATTTTTAAAATTGGCGTGACTGATAACTCAAAAACTAGTTTATCAATCGCGCTCAAATTTTTTGCACATATCCATGACACTACTATCTAACATATGAACCTAAATGTACGAAATAAATTTAACATTAAAGTTCCCTTTTATTGCAAAATATTGCGAAAATTTTCAGTAAAATTCAAAGTTTTTCTTTAAAAGCGCGCCATCTCTTCAATTTTCCATATTTTTCACATTTCTTAGGTTCATCTACTAACTGTGAATGTTAATAATCGAAACATCGTTTGCAAACTTGTTTCAGACCGATGTAACTAAAGCTAGAAGTCACGCCGTTTCACGAGACGCGCCGAAACACTTCCAGGAAAGACTATCATAATTCCGCCATTTTTAAATATTAAAAAAAAAAAGAAATTATGTTGTAATAGGCAATAGTTATAATAAATTATACCTGAAATTTCGAATATACAAGACAAAGATATCCTATACAAAAAAATTCACATATATCAGCTTATTTTTATCTATCTAAAGGTATTGCCCCCCTTAAGTGGTTGAGTGCATGAATATTTTCGATAAGAGGCCTAAATAAGCGAACACTAAGGGGTATTAAATTAGTAATTAAATATAACTTCGTAAATTCTATAAAAGAAACTCTTTAGTATAACACGTGTGCGTCTTTTACTAGTTTTCTCAATACTTTCTCAAAATTTACAAACCACAGAGTACGCAAACATAGAAAGGCAATTCAAAAACATAATGACCATGATGGAATGTTCACTTCAACAATTTTTTTCTGTCCCTGTATGTGTAATAGAATCTCTGTATTTACTTACAGGATCTCCGCCTTTAGTGTATCGACGACAGATCAGGAAACGTAGACGTGTGATGACGCAGCTTTGTTCCTGTGGATTGTAGGAGTACCAAAAATGGGAATAGCTGGACCAAAAGAGGACCCCCTCTTACTCCTGTGACACTCTGTAATTAATCTTGTGTAACACAAACAGCAAGATTTATCATAAAGATAAAAATACGAGACTCGAAGAGAGTGATTAACAGTACGTGTTCCCAATGTCCAAAAAGAATCGCTTACGATGAGTAACGAAAAACTAAAAGTATTTTGATTGTTACGGTAATGTAATACTTCCTTGTACACGGTACAAAGTGTTTTGTTTGAAATTTGTACGACGAAATTTGAAGAAATTTCTTTCTTTATTAGTATCTTCGAGAAATCCAAATTTGCCCTCTTTTTTCGAAGAAAAAAGTGACGAATTGTTGCTTTGCTTAGTAAGTTTCTTCGTAAAGAAAATAACGAAGCAGAACAATAAATATGTGCATACAGATGTTAATACGGATTTCTAAACCGAAGAATAATAGTTGCATAAATTAAATTGATTTCGAAGTTCTTCGGACGGTTTAAGCATGACCTTAGCCTAACAGTAAAAATCTGGTCCGGAAAAGAGATAAGTTAAAATTGATACCAACTTGTTATAAATATAAATTACATGACAACAAAGAAAATAGTTACTGTCTACAGCTGGAAAGAATGCAGATGGATGCGATTGGTCGCAGCCGCTGGACTAAAGTCCAGATGAGAGAGCGTTAGACGTGAGAGTAGGAAAGATATATTTTCTACAGGTCTGAATAGTACAATAACCTTCCTCGAACTTGAGGATCAAGAATTTTGCCAATATGGGAATTTAAAAATTTAGAAATTTGGAATTTTTGGTATTCGAGCATTTGAAAATTTGTGGAAATTTGTGATTTGTGGACTTTGGAAATTTGAAAATTTTAGAATTTAGAAATTTGGTGATTTAGAAGTATGAGAATTGAAATATTTGTCTAATTTGTGAATTTAAAAATTTTAATATCTAGGAATTTGAAAATTTGAAAATTCAGAAATTGAGTAGTTTGATAATTTGAAAGTTGGAAAATTTGGTAATTTGAACATTGAGAAAATTAGAAATTGAACAGTTTGATAATTTGAAAATTAAGAAATTTGAGAGTTTGGAAATTTTGAAATTGAAAAAGTTTAGAATCTCAAAATTTGATGATTTAGAAGTGAGAATTGAGATATTTGTAAGTTTGGAAATTTGAGAATTTAAAAATCTTGAAAATTTGGGAATTAGAAATTAGGAAATTAAAAATGAAAAAATGTGAAAATTTGGGAATTTGGTAATTTGAAAAATTAAAAATATCAGATCTGTCAATTTAGAAATACAATAATCCAATTTACAACTTTCTGAATCTGGCACTTTAGAAATTTCGTAATTTATGTATCATTCTTTTTATTATTAAAAGTGAAAGCAAAACATTTTAATTGCTGGTAGGTTATTAACAAAAAACGTGAACATCAGAACCATAATTTTCCGTAGCTAAAACTTGTTTAATTATATAGTTAAAGTATAATAAATATTATAAAACTGTTTTCTTTATCAATTCTTCAAATACTTCAAACTTGACTTGAAAGATGATGAGGTTATAACTTGAAATTGTGTCTGTTCTGTTCCTTAATTTCTATTATAATTTTCTTACAAAATAAAGATTTATATTTTCATTGTAAATAATAATATAAAGACATTATTCTTTTACTGTAAATTCAACTTGCGGAAAAATGTTGTCATTTACTGCAAATTCCGTGTTCATGGATGCCTTTTTAACATTCCAAACTTTCACATTTTCAACTTAGAAATATTTTAAATTACAAATTCTAAAATTTAAAAGTGTACAGAATTTTTACATTAAGGAATCTTCAAATTTCTAAATGTACACTCCTTCAAATACTGTATAAAAGAACCTGTTTTTATACTGCAATTTCTATAATCTTTCGTTTATAGTAATATAGCGAGTCAGTCATGCTCACCGGTGTCCATCACTGATCTAATGTCCATTTGTACCAAAAACACTCTAAACTTTGTCTGCGAGCCTTGCAGACTGTAATGGCGGTTCTGCTAACAAATAATAAGTATGAAGTAAAAAACTGTCAATATTTGTAACTTATACCCCCCAACAATTTGCAATGCAATTTTAAATTTTCTAATTTGCAAATTGTATTTAAAAATTGTAAGCAACTTGGGTCAATGAAATTTTTTACAAGAAACTTCGGTAATAATGATGCAGTAATCATATATAAATAAAAATATCTTTTACGATATAAGCAAAAATGTTATCCCCAGCACTGGGGGGAAGACCCCCTGAGGTAGTCGAAGCTCGCTCGCCTAAAAATGTCACGTGATCCAGGTTCGAGTATATTCGTGAAACAGTACCAATGCAAATATAAAACCTTTTTATTTTTTATTTTTTCGTTGTCAAACTTTTACCAATATATTTTTCACATTTTTCTGATTAAAATGAGACCGAACACGATATAATTTGGACTATATTTACTAGTTTAATTGACGATAAAAATTTCTAACGCAAAGGAGGATAGCGAGTGAAAAAGAAAGAGACACTGCGATCGTGGCAGTCGACAAAGATCAAAAGTTTGTTCAATTCTTGACAATGCTAATGCGTTGCTAACTTTTTTATTTTTAATTCATTTCTCACACAACTTTTTTCCATCATATTCGTGATATTTTCCTTATTAAAATGTGACCAAACACGACGTAATTCGGAACACATTTACTTGTATTAACTTATAGAAGTAAAATCATCGAAATCATAATGCTATACTAATGTACGATTTCAACTGTCACATCTGTCACGTGATTATCCGAATAGCACCGAAGAAAAACGAAATTACCCGAAGTGTCACTACTCGTTCGTTTACCATAAATCTACAGGAAAGCGATCGATACATGCAAAACGCTTAAAATTACAAGTAAATATGTTTTGAATTACGTCCTGTTTGGTCTCATTTTAATGAGGAAAATGTTATAAATATAATGGAAAAGGTTTCAACGAAAAAAAGAAAGAAAAATAAAAAAGATTTATTCTTGCATTAGGATTGTCCCACCGATATGTTACTGTTTGTTTACGTTCGGTCTCCTTCGCTCGCAATGTAGGACCTTTACGGTACCCACAAACAGCGACCGTGTTATTTTGATCATTCTCTATCGGCACATTTGATCTTTCGAAAACGCTGTCCCTTTAAATTGGTTGTACAAATGAGCGGGAAATTTAAATCAAGCAAATCTACTTTCATGTCAACCTCTAATAATTTGGAAGGTACTTGGAATAAATTTTCTGTATATTACTAATATTGTTTTTCTAGGTATTTGCATCAATTTTGCGACGTTGCAAAGTTGAAAAAGAAAAGAATATAATGATTACTCTACAAACTATATTTGAAGAATATGTATTACGGAAATGATTATTACAAATAACTTATAAGAAAATGAAAAACTATATATCATAAGAAATTACAAATGAATGTGTTACAGAGATATGACAAAATATTTATTACAAATAAATTACTGGTGAATGTGCAGGTTCAAACTATTCTTTTTCGACCGCCATACTTGTACACTATGCACATACACACCCCCGATTCATTTGTTTTAGGCATTAAATTGGTTGTGTCCTCTGTCTCTCTCTAGGAGGTGGGTTTCCTAGTCTAGTGTCGCCTCTTGTTCCATCCCTACTCTTTTGTTCGGCAACATATTAATCAATGTAGGACCCCTATGATATGCTCAAATCTTCAGACCCAAAAAATTTGCTTATTTACAGAATGATTACTGTATCTTAGTTCCTAAAGAGTGCTAGCCCAGATAAGTTTGCGCTTGAATAGCAATAATCAAAATGCCTTTTGTGCCGTAAATGACCCAGGTTATACACGACGTTAATGTTTCAAAGAAAATATTTACTTTTTAAGTTATTCTTGCAATTTTTGGAATAATCTGTACTAGAAACGGGAAATATGCATGTAAGTTATATCGAAATGTACGTATGTTCCTAAATTCCTACATCCCTATACAGATCTCTAGGTACCTAGACTCTCAGACTACTAAATTATCATATTTCTTTATCTCTATATTCCTAAATCGTTAAATTCTCTATCTGTTTGTCCTTAAAACCTTAGACTCATACATCTCTAGAAACATTGATTTTCATATACCTGGATAGGTAGATTCCATATCCTTAGACTTCTACATAGATCTGAATACAATCTATAGGGTTTGTCCGGAAAGTAATGCATTTACTAGATAGAATCGCTTCTATAGTTCCAAAATGGAATCCTTTAAGGGCAGACTTGATCTTCGGGAACAGGAAAAAATCTGCTGGAGCCATGTCAGGACTGTAAGGGGGCTGTGGTAACGTTACCAAGCTGTGCTTGGCTAGAAATTCTTGAACGCGCACAGCGGTATGGTTGCGAGCATTGTCGTGGTGCAGCTGCCACGTAGTGGCGGTCTCTTTTGGAGTACAATGTTGTGCACAGTTGTTTTCGATATGTTGAGAGTCTCTGCGATCATTCGAACACTCAGTCGTCGATCACTCTTAAGAAGTTCATGGACACGGGAAACATTTTCGTCAATAGTGGTGCTTGTCGGCCGTCCAGAGCAGAAGTCATCATCCACGTTTTCCGGACCGTTTTTGAACAAATTTAACCATCTGGAAACTTGAGAATAGGAAAGAACAGAGTCCCCGTATGCCGCCTTAATCATTTGGTTGGTTTCGACGAGGCTTTTATTCAGCTTAGCGCAGAATTTAATCGCATAACGTTGTTCGATATTTTTCTCCATTACGCGTCGTGACACAGGCACAAATAATAGGTTTACGTTTACTACGATTCTGACGATTTCGGAGCGCGGATCAGGTTTAGGTTACAAAGATATGAAGATAAGAGTCCCCTCCACATATTCCAACAAGTCCGAACATGTTCGGACCAGGAAAAATGGCGGAAATGAACAAATTGCATTACTTTCCGGACAGACCCTGTATATTTCCATACTCCTATACTTTTCAGTCTTTATATTCTTAGATCTTCATGTTTCTAAATCCTTAGAATTCTATATCCTAAAATCCCTAGATCCTATATTCTTATATTTTTGTATCCCTAGATTCCTGTAACCTCAAATCTTGATGTACCTAAATTTTGAAATTTCTATTAATTATAAATTCCTGTTTTTCAAGATGTCTTTGAAGCCCTATACCTTGAGATTTTTGCATCATTTTATCCCTACATTGTTATTTCTGTATTGTTAGTTATTGACAGAATAAAGTTGTCTAATATTAAGAAAGAATGCATAATTGAAATGGTGAAAAAAGGTGTTGCGTGCGTGTGTTATAATTTATATGAATGTGCAATAATTGTACTAAAGAATTGTGTGAAAAACATCGAACGCATTTTTATAACGAGTGTTCATTGTAAAAATCTTTTTTATAAAATTTTATTGTAATAAATATTCGATTCTTACAAAAGATCTTGTATTTAATACTGTCTTTTAGATGCAGTAAGCTTCTAAATTCTTTCATCTTCAGGACTTAAGTTAAGTTAAGTGTAATATCCTCATGATTAATTTAGATTTTGTGCAATTAAGGGAGTTGTATCTGTTCATTGAGAACTGTTCCACGTTTGTAAAAAATATAGGAACTCTGAAAAAAGCTGGTTTTGCCGTAACTTTTTACATTTACTACCATTTTTCAATAGTTTAGAATGCCATTTCAAAATCACCGTTCTCGAAATTGTAAAAAAATAAGATATTTTTAGAGTTACAGCAAAACCAGCTTTTTTCAGAGCTTCAGAAAAACTAGCTCTTGACTGCGGATCAAAGTCAACCAAAATATGAATATTAAGAAGACAATTTGGATCACTGATATTTTTATTTCGAAACAGCCTTTTGTAAATAATGAAATAAATTTAATTGGGAATACAATTGCAATACGCTTCTAAACTTCAAATATAAATATTCAAAGTTGTAATTCTGATTATTGTAAAAACAAACATAATTGAATGAACTTTATTTATAAACGTTTTCTTTGATATCAATGGATTTTCAATTTATTTTATTATGTATTCTCAGAGAGTTCGTTTCATGTTTATGTTTTATAGATCATTCTTATATATTATATTTTATTTGCGAAACTACAGTGGGTCATTTGAAATTATTAAATGGGTCATAAGTTGCCGATGCCAGTTTTACAGTTTAAATGTTGAACTTAAATCTCTGAACAAATTGTATAATATGGATCCCATTAAATGTTTCTGATTTTTTCAAAAATATTTTATGCACTAATCATAGAGAAATTGTACAAAAGTGATTTTTCATTTTTTCCCTTTACTACCACACTAATTGTAAGTGAGATATAAAGTTAAGAATTGGTACAAATTATACTTTCTTAACAAGTTATCGAAAGACATATCACAAGTCGAATTTGGTATAACGGCGTTTTCGTCTTCTTATCTGTCCTTTTAAAATTTAGAAATTTGTAGCAAATGGTAAAACTAACACTACATTAAACAAAAACACCCGAAATGAAAATATATTTAAAGAATTATTATTGCAGGTATTCAAAATTAGATAAAATAATGCTATATTGAATTCAAATTGAAATATTTAAAATTGAAAAGCGAAAAATCTGTTCTATTCACAATTAAGATACTTAATATTACGTAGATGGGTAATCGTAACAAATAAAATCTTTAATACATTTTTTATTGAAAAAGAAAAAATTAAAAAAAAGCCAACAGCACGCGGAGTTCCCAAGCGGTCACCCATCCAAGTACTATCCGCGCCCAACTCAGCTTGACTTCGGTGATCGGACGAGAACCGGTATTTTTTTTTTTTTTTTTTGCAAATACGTTTATTCATAAAGCCAACATTTACATATGTTAATGTTATATAAAACGCATAAAAATATAACAGTTCTTGTACATACTAGTTAGTCTTAAAGCTAAATGGGCCGTAAAGACTTGAGGGTGTTTAATCTTAAGAGTTAAATTCTAATTTTCTTTGGTTATTTTTGGATTAGTGTTTACATTTAAATTCTTTGGTACACCTAGCGGGTTTTTGGCACTTATGTTAGGTGTTTTCGATTACATTTGGACTTATCCTAGCTTATAAACTAATTCACTATAGACTAGAACTATCAAAAACTACAGCTAGTATTAAGGTTAAGGTGGATGTCTACATATTTACATGGGTTTCGGTATTTACAATATTTACAGAGTGGTCTTATCCTAAATGTTATAATATTATTTTACTTTACATTATTTTACATTGATTTGTTACTGTAGCCACCAGTATTTCTCAATTTCCATTGGGTTTACATTTTTGTCCCTGTCTGAAATTTGTGTGCAGAATTTTAATGAGTTGGCTATGGAGTTAGGATGGGATGATGGTAAGAATTTGATTGCTTTATTGTTGTGACCCCTTTGCGCGTGGTAAATGATAGGTGCGTTATTTTTGTCCGTTATGTACCCGTTTTTATCAAGGTATGGGAAGATTTCGGGTGGTGTGAATCCTGAGTCAAGTACCTTTGATATGTATTGTGTGTTTTTGTGTGTTTTTTGTGTAAGTTCATTAAGGAGTGGTGATAGTCGTATGCTGGCGAAGTAATTTCTGCAGAGTTTGATGATGAAGGAATCTATACGGTGGATATTAGCTTTGTTTAGGAGAATTACGTTCCTATAGTTTTTTGTGTAGTTTGATTCTTTCGTCTTTTTTAGATTTAGGCATGTTCTTAGGCTGTGTCTTTCGAATAGTCTTAATTCTTCCATCTTATTGTTAGGGATATTGTACCAAATGGGGCTCGCGTATGTTAATATTGGTCTTATCAGAGCTGAGTAGCAGAGGATTTTGACGTTATTATTTAGGTATTTTGAAAGAAATAATCTTGAAAGTGCTTTGTATGCTCTTTTTGCTTTATTTAATTGGTTGTCAATGTGTGCGAAATATTTGAGTTGAGTGTCTAGTGTTACTCCTAGGTATTTAACTGTTTGTTTGTGCGGGATGAGTGTTGATGAGTGCGATGATTCTTTAAGCTGGAACTTTTTCCAGTTCCGTTTTGTGATTCTGGTGGCGTATTTCAGCATTGGGCGGAACAGAATTGTTTCGCATTTATTTGTATTTATTTTTAGCTTCCAGTTACTGAAATATGTGTTTAATTTTTCGAAAAGAGATTGTAGAGCTTTTTGAATTTCTGTGGAGTTTTTTCCTATGAAGTATATGATTAGATCGTCTGCGAAGGCTATGGCTTTTAGGTTTTCTGTGTTAAGAGTGAATAGTTTTAGGAGTGAAGCTGTGTAAATGTTAAATAGGATTGGTGAAGTTACTGTGCCTTGTTGCAGTCCGTTGGTGACTGTAAAGGTTTTCGATTGGAGTTTACCTTCTTGTACTATGAATTTTTTATTGTTTATCATGCTCCAGATGATTTTGATGAGGTGTGGTGGGTATTTGTATTTGTGTAATTTGTAAAGAAGCCCTTTGTGCCATACCGTGTCAAATGCTTTTTCCAGGTCTATGAGGCAGGCTCCTACGCATAGGTTATTATTTAATGCTTCATTGATGTCGCTGGTTAGTTTGTGGATTGCGTGAATCGTGGATGATCTATTTCGAAATCCGAACTGATATGGCGGTAATATACTGTGTGCTTCCGTGTGTGCTGATATTTGTCTATGGAGAATTTTTTCGAAAACTTTACTTATATTAGGGAGTAGACTAATAGGTCTGTAGTTAGCAGGGTTATCTGTATCTTTTCCCCTTTTTTTTAATGCTATTGTTTTTGCTGTTTTCCAGATTGTTGGGAAATAACCATTGTTTATTGCATTGTTGAATAATATAGTGTATAGATATATAATTTTACCTGGCAGATTTTTGAGCACTGTGTTAGGAATTCTGTCAAAACTGGCTGATTTTTTGTTATTCAATTTTTTAAGTATGCTCTTTATTTCAAGTTGACATGTGAAGGCATTTGTGGGAATTTCGGACGTGGGGCTGTATGCTGGTGATTGTGTTGAAAACGTTGTTATGGTTTTTTGTGATGAGGCCTCTTCTATAAGATTTTTTTCTATGGTGTCTGTTTTATTTTCTATTATTGATTTAAATTGCGGGTTGCCCAAGTGGTTGTTTTGGTTATGGGTTATTTCGAAGTGGGCTCCTAATACGTTGAGTTTGTTTTGTGTGTCTGTTATTGTGAAAGTGTTTTTGTTTTGTGTTAGTAATGTAGTGTCTAATTCTGCTGTTTGTATTAGGTGTTGGTTGTTTTTATTGATTGTGAGATTTTCTGTTTGGGAGGCGGTACTTTTTGTTTTGAATATGTTGTTGATTTGCTGAAAAGGGTTTGTGGGGCCTTTTAGAGCAATTTGTGTGATTTTATCTTTCCAGTGTGCGTTAATTGATTTTCTAAATTCTACTCCTATTTGTGTTTTTATGTCTTTGAGGAGACTTTGGATCGTATTTTTTAGTTGGATGGATGAGTGACGAGAACCGGTATATCCTGACTAGTATGGACGTTGGCTGAGAACTATGTTTTTAGATTTCGATACCATAGTACAATCTAAATATAATTCATTATACTTGCAACATATTCGAAAATTTTCTATATTAACAAATCGATTATTATGGAAGTGGTTAAACTTTATTTTGGACCACACAAAATTATTGATTTTTTTTATAGTCTAGTAGATTTTGATGTAACAAACAATGACAAACAATTACGAGTTTAGTACAATCGTTACTAATATAACAAGTATGAGCTGGAAATGGGATAATAGAATAATGTGGTCAAAAGTATCTTTGAACTGATTTTATCTTGTAATGTATCATTCGATAAGTTACCGACAGCCATAGACGTAGAACAATTTTCAATCTTATACCACAATCCAGATGGTAATTACCTGCGAAATCTGGATTATCGAATTTCATCATATTATTTCTATTTAGTGGCACGTAAAAATGTCGAAAAAATTTAAAAACATTGTACATGTCATAAAATGTACTAAAGAAATTTTTGTGTTTTTCGTTACAAATCCGACGTGCAAAAAGGAAAACACTTTAAAAATGACTAAAAGATACGAATTTCATATCGAAACTTATGAGCGAATACTTTTTTCCTTTTACGATAGGAAGATATTAGCAAAACTATTCTAATTTTTTTAGGATTCATTTTTTGATAGGATGCGTAATAGTAAAAAAAATTAAAAACTGTAGCCATGGTTTATTCGGATAAGGTTTCTTGGAGTCGGATGGATGCAGGAAACAAGGAATTTCTGGAAAACAGGTTTTATTGCGAGGTTTAGGAATCGATACAGGAAATGTATAAAATAATTTTCTTTCTATCGCAATAACAACTTGACTACTTAAAATTTTCTCTAACTTTGATCAATCAGGCGTCCAGGAGTAACTCTGCTCTCTCCCGTTCGAATGGCGTCCAGGTATTTTCTCCGAACTCTCCATAACGAACGGGCGACCAGGAGTATTCTCCCGTACTCTCCTGTACTTTACTCGGGGCGTCCAGGAGATGCTCTGTCCTCTCTCGACCGACAGGCGTCCAGGAATGTTCGCCGAACTCTCCATGTCGGACGAGGGTCCAGGAACAAACTCCCGTACTCTCCCCCTATTCTCCAGGCAGGCGTCCAGGAAGGTTTCGCCGTACTCTCCTGCCTGAGTCTTAAATCTTTCTACTCTTCTCCAGGCGGGCGTCCAGGAATTGTCGCCGTACTCTCCCGCCGGAGGCTTAAACCTTTCTCTCATCTCCAGGGGGGCGTCCAGGAATTGTCGCCGTACTCTCCCGCCGGAGGATCTCTTTTACTTTATTATACTCCAAGCAGGCGTCCAGGAATTTTCGCCGTACTCTCCTGCTGGAGTTTCCTTTCTAACTACTCCCCGAGCAGGCGTCCAGGTATTGGTCGCCGAACTCTCCTGCCGGGGCTACACTACTTTCTACTCTCCAGGCAGGCGTCCAGGTATTTTCGCCGAACTCTCCTGCCGGAGCTACTCTACTCGCGAATCTCCGGTCAGGCGTCCAGGTATTGTCGCCGAACTCTCCTGCCGGAGTCCCTAACCAGCTAAGTCTTTCTCCAGGCAGGCGTCCAGGTATTATCGCCGAACTCTCCTGCCGGAGTCCCTAGGCTAGTCCAAGAGCGGCCGATGGTCCTTACCTCGTCCTCTCTCTCAGACTGCCAAATAGGCCGGCTCCTGTCGCGAGCCCCTATTTTATATCCGCCGGTTGCTATCCCGCGGGCGCGCTATCAACAAGTCCGTCGCTAAGTTCGCGGCTCGCGGCTTCGCGTGTCGCGCCTTGCGTCTCGCTCCACTTGAGCGGCCGGCAAGCTCTCGCGCCCGGATACAACTGGAATATTCTAGATTTTCGTCTTTTCTAGAATATTCGCGACGCTATATAATTCTTCGATCGAAGCTAGGCTATTTCGATAGGAATTCGAATGGATTCTATGTCTGTCTAATATCGAATAATCTATTTTATTCGCTCGCATTTTACATAGAAATTCTTGTACGCTACAAAACCTATTTTTTTGACGTATTTTGGACAAAAATGTGGTTCAATAACTATGTAGAAAGCAGGAATAAACGGATTAGGATCTATGGGTAAGAAATAGTTTATTCAGTTCCAAAACTGTCTTACAAGAAATTATATATCATATTATTAATTTTTACAAAATAAAATATAAATAAAATTCAAAATATGAATTCAACAAACGAAAAACATAATGTTACGGACAAATAGTTAAAATAATTTGAATGTGAACGTGAGGCGTCCGTGAAATTTCTTCGTCGATTGTTGATACAGCGGGATATTTATTTTTCCTTCAAGAAAGCAATGCGATAAAATATTGTTTATTAAGTTTGCTATGTCCATTGCATTTCATGCAATGGTTATACAGCTATAATTCTCATTAATTTTGATAAGAAATGTAACTTATTTGTATAGCATCTATACTATTGTGTGTTATTAATTTTTTGTCTTTTAGTTCTTGTAATAATTCTTCATACATTAATATTTTATTTTGCAAATGTTTCTATTTATGCCTTATAATTTTTGTTTTTTATCAACTATAAGAAATATATTTTAAAAATTGTCCTCACTTTTTGTTGGAAATAAAATAAATGCTTTGAAAATACCCTGGGCTATATTTTAAAGTCCACAACAAAATTTTGTTTTAATTTAGAATTGTTGCTTTTATTTTGCAGCTGGTTTCTGTAAACAAAAAGTTGATAACTTATAATATATTTCAGAGACATGTATTATGTACAATTTGCTTTTATAAATTTCATGTGTATACTTTACCTTTTCCTATTTAAAGTCATTTTGTAATTTCTGTAGTGTTTCCAGCTGCTTCTATATTTATATTGATATTTAAATTCTTCAAATTCTCACTACAAAATAAAATATGTAAATGAATAAATGATTTATTGTAATAATTAATATGAGATTAAATAAAGTATAAATGCACATAATGTGTATGTATATTCATTAATACTTAAAAAATCTAACTTGTCTTTATCCATGGAAATGAATGAAACTGGAGTATCCTTCAATATTATATTTCTTTCATAATATTTTGTTCATCCCATGGTAATCATTAACTTCAAAATTATCACTGCAAATATTAGCTTCTTTATTCGATACATCACAACTAATTATTTCAAACCACTTTCATATTCTTTCATCTGCCGACATTCTATAAATATCACATATGTTTTTTTATTTATTACTGTTATATGCATATAATGCCAGTTATATTATCTACAATACCACAATCTAATATTAGAAATGTTTATAAAATTACTTACTTATGAAAGTAACGTTGTGGATAAACAGTTTTTCTGTGCAGTGTAAATACAACATCTTGTATCTATTTGATTTAAATGTATAAATAATCTTCAGCCGATATGTAATTTGATGTACCATACATATTATATACAGACTGCACGTATTGTATTTGTCTCATAGGGGGATAAATCTACGATCTTGGATGTAAAAATAATAAGTTGGTGAACCCAACAGGTGTATTCTCGTTCTGCCGGCATGTTGCCTTACCAAAAAGCGTGGTTATGTCCTACTTTTTGAAAGTATTTTATTCGTAATCCGTTCATGTTTTGTGATTTCTTCTCTGTGACGACTATAAATATTTAATTTAACAGTTTATTTGTATTTTATTATTTCCGATACTAGAGTTCAGTTTTATAGTTTATTGTTAGTAGTATTTTGTATGAAAACTCAGCATTTAGTTAAATTTTGACAGTAAATATTAGTATTAGAGTATAATAATGGTATTGCTTTCATCTTTTGTTTATAACCTCATTATTTTTTTATCATTTTTAATTATCCTGTTTATATAGTATTTTTATCATAATTTTCTGGACTTGTTACCATAGATTTATAATTTTCTTGCTGTAATTTTACCGTTGTTAAATTAAACATCTTATATTAACTATGAACCGTAAACGAGGACAAACAATACATAGTGAAGCACGAAATATAATTCGACATGTAATAAGAAAATGTGACGAAGAAGCAAATAAAGGTATATTGCTCCATCCACTTCAGTGAGCAAATCATTGTGCTGCAGAATATGTTGGAGTATCTATTAGGACTATTTCCCGTATCCGAAAGGAGGACTCAATGTATGGAGAAAATGAATCATTACCATCGCCAGGAAAGATACGTGCAAGGAATGAGGACAGAAAATTTCATTGCTCGCTTGAGGACCAAACAATAATCAGAAATATTATTTATAACTTTTATGTGATAATGAAAATTCTGCCAACAGGCCACAAATTACATGCAGCTATCCAAGAGAAAATTGAATTTCCATGAACATTAGGCAGTCTATACAGGTTACTTAAGCGTATGGGCTTCATGTGGAAAAAAGCTCATAGCAGAAAAGGATGGACTGAAAATCCAAATATCATAGGTGTCAGAACTAAATACCTAAAAGCAATGAAATCTTATAGAAATCTAAGTAGAAGTATAGTTTATATTGGTAAGACATGTGTGGATAATATCCCATGTTTCCATCAATGTTGGGAAGGTTAGGAGAATTTTAAACATATGAAAAATAATAGGCCACCACATCAGTGCAATATGGTACATGCTGCTGGAAAGGATGGATTTATAAGGGGGACAGACCTAATATTTGAATCTTGTACAACAAGTGATGACTACTGCAGACAGATGATAGCAGCAAATTTTGAAAAATGGATTTCTGAAAAATTGCTACCTAATATTCCTCCAAAATCTATGGTAGTTATGAGTGGAATTCCCTACCATGCGGATCAGCCAAATAAACCTCCTTCAAAATACGCTGCAAAGGACGAATTGATCAAATGGCTGAAAAAGAACAATATTTCTAATGGGTCTGACATGAGAAAATATCAATTGTACGAACTGGTTGAAAAAAAACAGAAATTAGAGAAAAGTTTCGAAGTCAATGAGTTATTAAAAGTACATGAGCACAGTTTATTACAAATACCACCACATATGCATGACCTGAATTCTATGGATCTGGCTTGGTCTCAAATAAGACGTAAAATAGAAGAAAGTAATACATTCCTATTGGCAAACCATGATTTCAAAGCAGATGTGATTGAGGCGATTAATGAAGTGAAATTGTCAGATTGGCAGTTTCTGGAAACATGTGGAATAATTGGAGGTAGAATACTTACAAAAAGATAGAATAATAGAAGAAATCATATATAATTTAGGAATCATGAGTAGTGACTCAGAAAGTGAGTCTGAAGAGAGCACATCTTCTGAGGATAAGTAAGGTAAGGAAATATATGCATTTTTTTTTAATTTTATTGATAGACTGTATATTGATAAAAATTAAAATTATTTTTAACAGGATTGTTCTCGGAATCATGGATTCTGTGGCTCAAATACAATATTTAACACGGTTTTTATCGGCATTTATATAAATGTTTGTTTCTCCATATCAATTTTTAATTGTTTATATGCTTAAAGCAGATGAAAATTAAATTCTGATATGTGGTCTTAAAAATAGTATAATAATGGTCAATTTACAATAATTTAAAATATATCATTTTATGGCAAAGAAAATGATTTGTATTCGACAAATTTCCAATTGAATGCTGGTAGCAAATGTGTTGAATTCTGTGTTTGTTGACATGTTTAAATGTAAGTAATGTATATATCTGTTAGGTGTTAATTTTATACTATATTTATTTTTTTAAGTAAATATTTAATATGTAAACAATTTTTCAATGTATATATGTACATATATATATGTATG